>JAQFZP010000010.1:0-119343 GCA_034695745.1 Geophilus truncorum | reverse complement strand
ATCAGTTTGGCATTATTAATTAAAATTTTATTGAGAATGATGCACAACTAAGGTTTAATGTAAATTTACAGAAAATTTTCAACAAAGCATAGCGATAACTTCATGATCTGGAAAGACCTACCGAGAGTTCTCTTACCATTTGGTAATTTCTGAGCCAATTTTTCAACTTTCTCAAATCACTTCTGTCTGTTTCAAGTGGAAAGGCTAGTTCTTGGTGCAAGGAGTTTAAAAGATATCGCATGCATAGATCCAGCACTGATAGATTAGTAAATGTGAGCAAAAAATGAAAAAATTGACAAATCTTATTGAGATTTAGTTAATAGTTATAGTTACCAAACAAAACATTTGATACAGTCAACCTCAACCTCAACCATAACCCATAACCGTATTGACTCAACAGCTGCTGTAGTAAACTCAATTGCTGGTTCACTGGGCACTAAAATAAAACACGTGCGTCTCTCTTTAACATTTAACAAGGAGTTCAAGGACTAACTTTAATTGCATAAAATATACATAGATGGCGCTCATTAGCATAAAGGGCCGGAAATTAGAATCAAACTTTCGCAACTCTCATTTTGTATCGGACGCGCTCTGCTCCATCGCCACCTGGTGTCGGAATCAGCCTCGTCCAACTGGAATATTTCAGCTAATGTAAGAATGTCGATTTAGATAAAAATAAATCGAATTTCCATGTCGCTAACAAGTAATAAAATAAAATAAAATAAAATAAAATAAAATAAAATAAAAGCGAATTCATCTCATCTTGGACTAATAATAACATACTGTAATTATTAGTCCAAGCTCTCATATCAAGTATAGAGTGGGAATGGGTGTGCGAAATGCGTGTTTGTGTTATTTTCCTCACGTTTGCTTAAGATCGAAAGTCCTGGATAAATTGGATAGTCGAGGAGTTTTCTCTTTTCTTCGACGTTCACCAGTACTATTTCCCATTCCCTATTTCCTGTATGCTGGTACTAATTTTTCTACGAATGCTTGGTCTTTATACGTTTTCGTTAAAATATAGTCACATGGCAGCGAATTAGCATCAAAAATTGACTTGTTTTAATTTGAATAGTGATGCAATTTAGATACGGTACCGTATTAAGAAATTTATTTTTATTTTTTTTAAATATACTGACCTGTACAATTTACCTGTGTTAGCAATCGATGATTGAGAGGACGACCACCAAGAATGCTAAATCAAAACTATAAAATTCGTCTGCTTCGGAGGAAAACAGACAAACTAATTTTTCCATGCCATCAGTAGCTTGGACAAAGTGTCACAAAAACATGCCAACAAATAATCATCAGGGCACGATCTTCATTTAGAAGCAACAGAATGAGAATTCACTTAAAACGGTTATATGACATACCAGTAAGCTACTTTGCCTAAAAATGCACAAAATGTTACAATTTCTGATATTGTAAATTTAATAAAGCAAATGGCCACAGTTTCACATAAAATGGCAAAAAAAATTTAAAATGCTTTTTCATTCTAAGATTAATTGCATAATTTTAAATGTTTTATTACGAGTCTGGGTCAAGATATCGATATTTTGACCCATCGATATCTTGATCGGAACCCTTTATTACAGTATATTTTATACTGTAATAAAAACGAAAAAAAAGATAAGAACGAAAAATTCGTTCGTTATAACCGTGTAGCTATAATTTTATTATAGATACCTATACGTTACTTCCAACTTCCAACTTGAGGAAAGTACACTAGCGCCACCAGCTGCGCTGAGAAACGCAAACAATAAATTGATTTAAACTTTAAAATCGTAGTAACTTCTCCAAATCCTTGAAGGTGAAACGCAGAGGCTGATACCCTTGTTCGAGAAATTTTGCTTTTAAATGCCCCGTGCTCGGTAGTTATGTACCGTATGTAAATCTTACCATCATTTCACATCACCCCCTGAACAAAATTGAACTACTTCATCATTATCATAGTTCAATTATTTAAAGTTGATAATTCTAATCCAAACCACCTCATTTTCGCTGAAAATATCACGAATTTAAAATTGATAGTTTTATTACGTTTACTTACCTCTCATTAGTTTCCGCTGTAGGTGTATCGCTTCACTTTCAACTTGGCCACTTCTCATTGAAAATTCACACCAATTTGAAAGTAGTGTTTTAAAATGTTTTTGTTTTGTTTTGTTGTGTTTAGTGTTGAATTTGAAGAGAGTAAAAGATAAATACATCATGCAAAGACTTCAAATTCTTGAAAGATTAAGAGCCAAGAATAAAAAATGAAATAAAATTAAAATAGTGTGAGAAAACATGCAAAAAGCTTTCTTCAAACTCTTCACTAAACGCAGAGCTGACAAACAAAATCTGCAAACCCAGAAACAAACTGATTGTCTAATTTGTAAAAGTTAATTACAAAGCCAGCTCTTTCTGAGTTTGGACATTTTGTCTGATGAGATGAGACAAGCAGAAAAGGAGAAAATTGGTTGCAAAACTAAAAAATTCCATCAAGCTAGAAGAGAGAAAAATTGTTTAATAAAACCCATCAAGATAAGATACAGTCATTTAAGTATGAAAAGATTAAACTTAAAAATAAAGTAATAATAATAATAATAATAGAGAGAAAATATAGAAATTGAGAAGCAAATATCCAAATTGTCTAACTGTCTTCTAACAAAAATAAGTTGACTACATTCTTTTGAAATGGTATATGAAAGGCTATCCAGACCCTGTGATACACAAGAAAAGGTCAAGAAGGGAACAGGACATATACTTTTCAGAGACTGCAACCTTTTGTAATTTTTCCCATCTTACTGTAATTGTGGCACTAAAATTCTACGAAATCAATTCGCATTTTCTCACATAAAATGCTAAAATGAGTGGGATCGGGCTATAAAAACTGTCTTGAAAATGTTATGTCTTGTTAACCTAACCCCAAGAGATAATCCCATCAAATTTCAACTAGAATAATACAACGAGTTCGTCCACACGCAAAGCGAATGCAGTTAATGTTGTAAGCCCAAGTTTTACACATAAACAGAAAAACCACGTGGGTATGTTTATTATTTGCGACTTGTGCAAATCAGATTTAAACCAATTTAAAATATTTTGCGAAATTTTTTTTCTTTTACACGTGTTAAAAAAAAAAAGAGAGAGAAGTCATTTCGATGTTTCTCACGATGTGAAACAATGAAATGATGTTTTAGTCCCATTTAAAACCATGTTTTACATGATCAGATTTCGTGGCCACCTTCAGAAAGAAGAAAATCAAATAATGAGGTTGCAAACTCTTAGAATGATAATAATACAAACATTAAAAAACGCACTCCAATTTTGTAGAGAAAGAGATAGAAATAGGTAGAGAGAAAGAGAGAAAAATTCCAAGCACTTTTCTTTCCTTTTTTTAATCTAATATGATCACCAGAAATTTGTGAGTTTAAAAATTTCTCTTTCTTTATATAGTAACGATACTAAGAAGAATTGTACACGATATGACAAAGAATAAGAAGATATGGCTGACAATCACGAGAAAAAACCATCGAGAAAAATTCTTTTTATCAGTAAGAGAAGAAGTATATAGGAGATGAAAGACTGGAAAAAGGAGAAAAAAATTTTTTATATATCGGGTACAAATTTTTTCTTTTTTTTTTTTTGTGCAAATATTTCCATGTTTCATCTTCCAAACTCACACATTATATAAATTCTTTTTTTCTTTAAACAATTTTTGGTTTTTTACAAAATGGATTTTTTAATCATCTCCACATACAAGACTATCTTAAAATTCCTTTTTTTAATAATGGAATCCGTTAATTTGTTTATTCCTTTTGATAACAGGTAGCACCTTCTTTTAAGACAAAAAGGCACGGGTTATTTAAATTTTTTTTCTTTTTTCTCAATTAATTTTGTCACTCATTTGGAGGCATACATTTATATAAACATCCAGCTGTAACTGTTGTTTGTCATAATAATAATAATAATAATAATAAAAATTAAAAAAAAAACAAAAAAAAAAAAAACACACACATAGTTTTAATGTAGAAACGGTTTTGTTCCCTTCATGATGTGAGGCACAATGATATGAGGGAGTGTTATTTTTTTTCCTTCCATTTTCTTTAAAACTTTTCCCCAAATATAATTTCCCTTTTTTCTTATCGTATGCAGGCCTGAGTTTCAGTTTGAGGGGTTAGGCATATCACAACATCACGATTAAAAATATTCAAAAAAATAATAATAATAAAAAAAATGTTAACAAAATTTGTTGTCATTCTAACTTAGTTTACGAGTTTGAAGGAAATGCTGCTGGTGATGTACAAATTCAATTTTTCACATTTTTGAATAAGAAAACATTGCTAACCAAGAAAACGACATTTTGATGATTCATCAGCAGCATTGGCATAGAAAAATACTAATGAGCAACACCCAACACATCAACAGGAGAAAAAGGGAAAAAAAATTACAATCAACTTACAGAGATAGAAGATGATGATTAAAAATTAGAAATTATGATAATATGCACAACAAGTTTAATTGTTTTCGTCTCGCTAGACTCTAAGTGAACATAAGAAATTAATCCACGGGTAACGTGTAGCAAAAAAGAAGAAATACAAAATAAAAGAAAAGCAAACATCTTGCTTAATTGAACACCTGATTATATAATACAATTCTAGAACACAACTCTTGACTTTCATTTTTAAAGGCACAAAGATATAATAAAAGCAAATAAAGTGATATTTGATATGTGCGTAACCAGGTAAAAATGCAAAAATAAAATTAACTTAAAATAAAATGTAAAAAACAAAAACAAATGCCATTTAAGGGGGTCTCTCATCCAGCGAGATTTTCATCGCTCTACGCCAATCCCGTGGCAAGATTTACAAAACGTATGAATTAAAGTAAACAAAATTAAAGGAAATCCTGTTTTCCTCCTCGGAAGACGGATTTAATTTCTAACCATCTACTGAATAATCATGATTTAAGAAAAAAAATGCTTAGAAAAAGGAATAAGATAATAATAATTATAATAATAACGATAAAAGTTTACTTAACTAGAGAAAAATACTACCAAGTCTAACATTCTTTTCTTATCTTATGTATGGAATGACAAAACACTAAAAAAAAAAAACAAACAAAAAAAAAAAAAACCTTCAAACTCTTTGTTATCTTATTATAATCTTATATTTCTTTTTACGTTCTTGTATCAACTCCCTCTTTTAAGAATGCAAAAATATATATATTTCTTTGAAAATTGAAGCTTGTCAAACATCAACATCTAGACAAGTTATTTTTTTCTTTGCTCTTTTGTTTTTTGCAAAAATACATTCATCCTTAGTAATCATTGATTAAATTTAATTAATTATTATCAAAAAACAAAACTAATTTTTTTCTTCCTAATAGAAAAAGTGATAAATTGAACCTCGGTTCGTTTTGTTTATTAAAAAAATAAAATAAAATAAAATAAAATAAAAAAAAAAATATTTAAAAAGCTACCAAAAAAATCAGAAATGCACTTGAGGGGTAATTTAGTAAACAAAAAAGAAAATGCTTTTGATAAAATTGGTTAACTTGACTCTAGTATCAAATAGTGGTATCTCAGATAATATAAAGTAGATAGAGATCATTTCAAAAACAAAAGTGCAAATGAAGGGAAATTTATTTTTAAGTAAACATTTTAACATGATATCGTAATTATATGTAATTTGTCGTTATAAAAAATATTTTTTTATTTATACCATAATCACTTTTCATTCCCAAGTGCATTTCAAACTACACCAAAAATTAATAAAAACATATAAACTTATATAAAAAAAAAATAATAATAAATTTTTCCCCCAATTTTAAAATTGAACACCTATCTGGTAGTTCAGCAGGTAACAGCATCACAGGCGATCATTGGTCCAGGTGGAAAAACAAAAAAAAATTTTTCTTGATTGACAGATCAAAAGAAAAACAAACCACTTCAGATGGTCGACTTGGAAAACGACACTCGCAAGTGACTTGAGTCGCCCAACTGATAATTGTGCATATTCTAGAGAAAAAGAAATGATACAATGCGTTAGAAATTCACTGGTTTGTTACTGGAAAATCGAGAACAATACTCACAATCAATGCTGTCACTGCTTCTTCAATACTAGCCATCTGTATTAAAGCCATCTTGCGATCTTTCCTAAAATTAACATGTCGTTAGTTCATCATGCACAACGCTATTTTTGGAGATTTTCAGTCATTCCGCCATCGTCAAATATTAAAATTTAATAATAAAATAATACTTACGGGAAAAACTTGAATGCTTTTACAGTTCCATTGTTTGAAAATGCATTTTTAATTTCCTCTTCCGGAACTGAAGGCCTGAAATGAACAAAAAATTGTTTAAATCAATAAAATGCAATGACTTTTAATATATAAAATTCTTACGGAATGTTTGATAAATGTAACGTAGCTGAAGGAGGATAAATATTTTGATAATTCTTTGATCCTGGCTTCTTGAAACGATGCAAAGGTGACTGAGTGTAGTCTTTGGTTAATCCTGCATCCTAAAAATCACACGAAATAGAAAATACTTAATTCCAACTTGTATCTATTTACGAAAATGAAACTTACCGGTTGTCCTTCTTTGGGTAACTGCACTGCTTGATGTTTGGAAGGCATTACTCGAACGTTTCTACCAAACACTTTGATTTTATCCAAATGACTCATCGCTGCAACAAGAAATTTTTATTAAAAAAAAAAAAAAAATATATATATATATATCATATTCCACGTTTATTTTACCTAAATGAGCTTGGGCTGGTTCAGCCATTTGGATCAAGGCATTATCCTTTTTGTTAAACAGGATTTTCACGCGGTGGACATCTCCGTAAACGCCTAAAAAATGAAAATAAAAACACATCTTGGCAACAATTCACAACGCACAAAAAAATGTGTAAAACCAATTCAGTAATCAATCGAAATTAAATTTAAAAAAAATTACAGAAAATTTTTTTTATAACTTTTTTTTTTAAAATGGTATTATTTTTTTGTTGTGTATCACTATAATTATTGACTGAAGAGAAAAATTCATCGAGAGTACAGAAACGAAAAAATATCACAAGTTAAAATGAAATCGTAAAAAGGTAGCAAACTGGTAAAAAGCGATGGGTTTAACAATAAAAAATCGAAAATCACACTTTCATTGCAAGGCATACTAAGTGTGCTTTGAAGAAAAAAAAATCATAGTGCTACACACACAAAATATACCGACTAATTTTGAAAAATGTCAAAAAATACATAATCATGCAAAAAATAAAAATTGGTTTCTAGACACAAATTTGTAAGTAAATAAATAAATAAAAAATAAACAGGTAATAAAAATCAAGAGAAAATAAAAATACAGTGCTTATAAAACGTACCAAAAAGGGTAAAGAGAGCGTCTGGCGTGACCATCTAAAGATGAGCGAGACAAGAAGAGTAGAGGCAGAAGAGAAAATGACGGCATCAAAGTGTATTCCGAACAACAAAGAAGTCCACATTTGGGGAACACCAGCGAGCGGATGAATCAAGAAATTTGGAGAAACGAGAAAAAAAATAAATAAAAATACAGGATAAATAATTATTAATATAAAGTTAAATTAATATTTTTTTGGATTTTCTATTTTTTAATTAAATTAATTAATTAATTAAATAATTAATATTATTAGTGGGTAAATTATGTATAAAATTCTAATTTAATTTTTTATTTTTTTTGGTTAAGTGAAATAAAAAATTCAAAATAATAAAATAATTTCAAGTCCATTTTGTTCTTG
Source organism: Geophilus truncorum (assembly GCA_034695745.1). Classification (NCBI taxonomy): domain Eukaryota; kingdom Metazoa; phylum Arthropoda; class Chilopoda; order Geophilomorpha; family Geophilidae; genus Geophilus; species Geophilus truncorum. Next base: position 111,592 of record JAQFZP010000010.1, on the reverse strand, counting down.
TAAGTTCAAAAAGTAAGAATAAGATGACTTTGCATGATCAATACGAAGAAATCAGTACAATTATTTAACTCTAGATGTCCCCACTGGGTTGAAAACTGCTCGCTTTTCAGTAGAAAAAATAGGAAAATTAATCTATTAAATCTGTTATTATATTGAATTACGTCATCTAGAGTTTAAAAAGAACCTATTTTCTTTGTATGTCTCATTAGCAAACAAATACTGAGTAGACAATTAAAATAATTTGTGAAACTATGGCTAAACTCAATTATAAACATTACGATCAACTTATTTATCCATAGTTTCTGAATACTGATACTTGGCATTCATTTAGTAAAAATCATTCCAAAATGAAAACCAAGTTTGTTTGTATTTATTATTAAATAAATAAATAAAATCTGAAATTATCTACTCTTAAAAACGGTCTAAAAACAAACATTTTTTAAGACTGTTTTTATGTTTCAAATTAAATGAAAAGATATCAATATGTTAGATTCAATTCAGATTGCAGCCAGAAAGTAGCATTTCATTGCACTTAGGACTAGTAATAAAATAAAATAGTAAAAATTATTAATAAATTAAAAACAAAAATCCTTTTTTTCAAAACATACACAGGGTGGCATGCAAACTGTCATTTCGCTAGTCTACGTTCAAAACACTAAGAACTTTTGTTTTTAATTTTTTTTTTTTTTTTGGATGTGTGTTCCCACTCAAATGAAACTTACAACACAAATAAAGCCAAGAAAAAAAATATAAAACTGCATTAAGAAAATAAAATGGAAATAAGTTATGAACAGAAAATTTTAAAACTAATAAAATAAGTGATAATATATATATGAGACTCGCCTCTTCATTGAGGTTGCTCACTAAAAGGACACAACCGGTTGCAATTTGACCGGCCAAACGAATTCCGGCCGCACCCAAAGCTGCTGTAGTTGCTGCACCGGAAAGGGAAAATCCGGCCAATGGCATGGCTGAAAACAGAAAAAGAAAAAAAATTAATCACAAACGTTAAATCATTCTGCAATACGCCAAATAAAATTTTGCGCAAGCAAATCGATAGCGTTTGAATAAATAAACATAGAACTTTGACCAGAAATATCTAAATGATCCAACCATCAAAATGCAAAAATTACTACAGAATCTCATTCTCCAATTCAAAACAAATTAAACCGTGTAATGAATAAGCTTTTTAATACTTAAATCATCAAAAAAATGTTATTTGTTTTATACGTTTTCAGTTTCTTGAACAAAATCTCTATTTGCTCGTTTCTGGTTTTACGCAATCGCGTTTTATACAACGTTTTATACTGTAAACCCGATTAAAGTTTTAGAAATTTCCTAAGTTTGGTTTTGTTTGTTTCGAAGATGTCTTGTAGTCTCATGGCAGCATGTGACTGTAGTTGCTGTTGGCAACCTTAATCAATAACAAGCAAAGCCAAGCACTCTCCGAATAGAATAATGCAAAATTGATAATGACATCACTTATCAATCGCCATACTAAACGAGTAAAGAAATACGGTAGTGATAATGCAGCTACTTTAAATCAGAAGAAAAAAAATTATAAATCTTCTTACTGCAATTGTGCAAGACTGCAAATGACCTTAATTAAAAAACCGGTCGCAAACCCTTTTCGGCTTTTCGCACAATTAACAACTTTCATCAATTAAATTTAAATTTTGAACTCTTGTGTAATTGCATTAATTCATTAATTATGCACTAGGAACATTTACACAACACTAACTTAATAAAAACCCATAAACTCCCCCCCCCTAACTTTTTCTATCTAAAAAAGAAAATAAGAAGTTCATTTCCAATAATATTTCCATAAAAAAGGAAAAAAGGGGAGAAAATGCACTCAATTATAAAACGGATGAAAAAGCAAAAGCGTAAAGTTTGCAATTGTAGCGTAATTGGCATAATCAGAGTTGCTAATCTGCGAGCAGCTAAATTGCAAAGTTCACCGCAACGTGAAAACTAATGAGAGGTAATTTAAATTTTAATTGTGTCCCTTTCCCTTCCCTTCACGCCAAACAACCAACTCCACAACAAAAATCGATTTCCCGAAGTAAAGTGTGTAAAAAAAAAAAAAAAATAAAAAAAAAATCGTTAAAACCCCACTTCAGACCACAGCACATTACATAATAATAAATTTTAACATATTTCCCCTCTAATATTTTGATTTTTTCCTCCAGAATTGGGGAAAATGGCTGGTTAATTGCTGTCACGAGTCGACACATGCTGAAACCTAATTACGATCGGCAATAACAGAAGTCGTGTTATCGATCAAACAGGTGTCGGTATATTAGATTTCCATAAGCAAGCAATGGTACCTGTCCTGATTCTACTCGACATAGAGGCAAGTGCTCGATATTACATTTAGATTGGCAGAAAACGTCAAGTAATTGGGAATCGATGTTGAGGCGTGCGATTGACTCATGGACACAATAAGCAAATAAAGTTCGTATCAAATACAGTATCTTGATTACTTTCCAACATATCGAAACAAACACCCTACTGTATATCCCACTTTTCACACTGACTAAATATTAAGATTTTTAAAGTTAAAGCTATCTAAAATATATTATTTTTCTTAACGTTTAATGTAGAATTAGATTGCCAACGCGTGCTATTTGTTCAAATAAGTATAAAATAGGCTCAACTTTAGACACGTTAAAAGCCTTAATTTTAGCTGTTTAGATTTACAGTGCATCGTTTCGACCGAATCATTTTTACCTCCCAACTTGATCACAGTAAAGAGTAACACAACAAATATTAGTACCATAGCGTGGCACCATTTGTAAATATTATTAGTAGCAAAAGGGTAAATACCAGCCAATGGCATTCCTCCCACAGTGGTTGCACCGTAGGCAGCGGCAGTTAGTGGCGTCCCCAATCCATGCATGGTGGCAAAAGGAGACGCCAACATACTCGGGGTTCCTTGATTAGCATAAAAGGAAACAGGAAAAGAAAAAAAAAATATCGAGTATTAGATTAACACCACATGTTGTTATATTAAAATCTAAATAAATACTGATTAATGATAATGAATTCAAGCTTGAAGACAAAAGAGGCAGACAAACGTCTTGTTACAAAATTCAAAGTGTTACCTCCAAGTGCAATGGCGCTGTCGATGGTAGGGTCGCCGGTAGGTAAGTTGTGGTTCGTGTAATCACGGCTTTTGTCGTTATTGTATTTCACGTTGAGATTTGTCAGTTTAGAATATTCGATTCGAAGGGTACAACACGCGTTGTAAATGTTTTGTCCATCCAAGGCCTGGAAAAATACATGAAAAAAAAAAAAAAAAAAAAACACAAAAAGCATTAGACTTAAAAGCCGTGAATCCGAAACCTGAGATTACACGAATTTCAATTATATGACTTACGAGGCAACAAAATGAATACATTTATTAACCCCATGTTTTTATTTTTTCCCCTCAAATTAACCGTGCTTCGAAGTGCTTTCTAATTGGGATGTTTATTCATATGCTAATGATCCATTTAAAAACCCATGTGGTAGGAACAAAAGCGCGTTTTTTCTCCCTTCTTTTCGTTCTTGGCTGAAGATAAAAGGCAGTGTCTTTTGGCATCTAATGGATTGTATTAGCGAATCCATTAGTATGGTAACAAATTGAATATGTTTAATGCCTTGTGGGTGTGTTTGCTTATTAACCGAATGTATAAAACCGCCGTTAATTTACTATCCGAGACGACTTAAATTCAACACAAGTTTGGTTTAATTACCCAATGGACGGTGTCACGGTGTTGATTAACGTTGGATGCTGAAAAACATGTCCAGCGTACAGTTTTCAACTTTTACAAACCCCCAACCCCATAAAACCCCGTGCATAACCAAATTCAATTGTTGTGAACTTAATTTTGGTATCTCAAATTTCGTTATAACGGGGTTAGACTGTAAATATGTCGTGCATTGTATTAAAAAAAATACGAAAAAATAATCTCCACACATGCACCACAACTAAACGAAAAATCTAATTATTCCACGGCTTCAAATTATCCCGAGTTTAACTCACCAATTTAGCTGATTGCGCAGACATCACATCAGGATACTGGATGAGTGCCTGGAATGTGTCTGTGGAAAAATTAAAAATTTTTAATTCAAATATTGAAATCAACACAATGTAAAAAGCCAACTTACTGTTTTTGGTGAATGTGACAATTTTGAGAAGTTTTCCAACTCTAGAAAAAATCTAGAAAAAAACAAAACAAAGACATTTATAAAAAAATAAAATAAATAAATAAACAAGGGGAAAAAAAACAGCAGAAAACTGACAAAAATGTAAACAAACATTAAACCATAGCTGCACACTGCAAGTCCTCAGACATTTCCTTTGAGATTTTAGTCAAAAGGAAGAAGCCAAAGGCAGAAGAGAAAGCAAACAAAAGAAATGCACAAAAGAATGAGAGAAATGAAATAAAGAAAACATCTATATTCATAAAATGTACTTTGCAGGTCCCTAATGACTCACTTCATGTTTCTGCAGGTAAAAAGTTCAACTTCAAACACAAATTAAAAGTTGAGTCGAGTTTTGGAAGGAAAAAAAAATATTGGCAAAATGACATATGGTGGGAAAGTTGTGACATGACAATTCCCCATGTAACTGATGACATCTCATGCAAATTGGTTCTGTCAAGACCATCAAAATTTCATTTCACCAACCTTCTGCGTTATACGGAAGGAAAAAAATGTTTTAAGTGTAGGTAAATAATGAATTACCTAATTTAATTACTTAGGGAAGATTCTGTAAATATTTTCAAGATAGCAGAATGTTTCTACCGGTATTCTATTACGCAGTAAATCCATTTCGTGTAATATGCAACGAAAATATATTACTTTACTCTAAAAACGTGTCTCGAAAAAATAATAGTTTGTAGAAAATTGATTTATAACATATACTCCAATGTATAAATTATAATTTGCATGTTATTAAACATAAGTTCAACAATGAATTTTGTAAGTTACAAATGTAAAGTTGCATATGTTTCCGCAAATCTCCTAATATTCTACCACTAGTGATCGAGTTTGTACACACTACAAAATTGATCAGTAAATCTCGATTTAAATTGATATCTTTAAACTTAATAATTTTTCTGTGTTTCTGTTATTTAAAACAAATCTTTGCTTGCGATTTATGATTTCGCAGTTATTTTCCATTCATCGATCAGATCACACAGAATTTCATACCCCAGACTTTCAGTCACAACCTAGAGACTTCTCGTGCCGTTAGCTTCACATGACATCTGGTGACAAACTTCATAACAAATTAAATTGTTCAAATTTCCTTGCTGCCATATCAGTAGATTCAGTTCAAATATATGAAATAAATCTTTATGTTTTTTACTTCGATTTAATATACTGCGGAGTTTAACTTTCAAATTAAATTACTTTCAAATTACAGCTGCACTTGAGTTTGAGAGAGAACAAATTCGCAGAAAGAATTCATCTGCAACACCCATTACCTAATTCTGGCCATACATTTGCAATTGCAGATGCAAGCCCTGGTTTCGTAAGACTCGTACCAGATTACTGCTAGAAGTGGGAGTTTTGGAGAACATCAACGGACTTATCGTATAATTACAACTAATGAGGGGAGCCATTGTGTTAATGACTGCAAGTGCGAAACTCCGACTCAAAACACAAATATTGATCACCTCTCAACGCACACTAATTAAAATTCATCTTTAAGCAACTAAATATTGCATGAATAATTTAGACATTGCAACATCAATAAAAACTTTTATCTATCATCGTGAAAAAAGCAATTTTATCTCTTTATTCTCCAATAAAAACTCATCCGATGGTATATAGGAGTGTCGACGTGATAAAAACTGCTTTAACTCTTAATAAATCCATTTTTCTGATTGATTTAATTTTTAACGCGATAGATGTCAACCGACTATTTTTTTTCTCATTTTCGATCACAGATGGCACAAAGCTAACTTAAAAAAAAAAAAAAAAGAAATCTGTCATGTCATTTCCTCATAATAAACAGCTTTAATCCCTCGAATTCAGCGTGCAAATGAAACCCATTTGAAAATCTAAATCCCTTTCGACTGGCAACATGATTCCCAAAGAAAATAAGATAATTGCAGCTAAGAAGTAAAAGAGGAAAAACGAAAACAGACGCGTATGACAAGAAAAAACTAACTCAAACAGAAGAAATGGAATTTAAAGATGAAGTAACAGTAAACAAGATATGGTTTGTGACATCACTTTTTTTTTTTCTCTCTCCTCCTCGCCTTCTCTTCAATGTGTTTTCATTTTCAGTCGAGTGAAGAAAATCCGACTCGTTCTACCATTAACAAGACGATCCCATTTATGTGATGTATTTGCACCCAACTACAAAGGTCTAGACAATTTTGTGTGTACAGAAGACATGCCATTGCTGTTGTTGTGTGTACAGATGAAATCAACGAGACGCAATAAAGCACCCGCTTGAACCTCGAGGATCAGAGGTGATTTATTTCGCGGGGGAATCAATTGGGAAATTTCATTTCTCGATAATTATTATCTGCTTCTTTGTTAACCGCCGCCGAAACATGTCAAGAATTTTCTTACGGGTCGAGAAGATAAAGTTTGTTTGGGAGTTCTGGGAAATAATTAAGTAATGCCACCGTTATTGGATCGTGGCGCTCGAGTCAACAAAAGCTAGTGGAATTCGTAAAGCTAGAATAATTTCCAGTATTTAGTTTAATTGATTGAAAGGTTTTGAGCGATTTCAAGATAATGAATTCCTTTTATTGTTGTAAGAGGCGCTGTAGTAATTTGAAATTCAACACTTTTTATAAATAAAAAGTAATCTCTTGTGGCTTTTTTTTTTTTTTTTTTTTTTTTTTGCAATTCTTTGAACTAGCATTTATTTTTGTACGCTTTTTTTTGCAGTGAGAACAGTACGTACATTCAAAGCTAAAACTGTGAGGAATTGGTGTTCAGAACCTACGAATTTAAGCGTTCCCTCCTCAATTTTAACGAAAATACCATTTAAAACGAGCATTTTACATTTTCCTAATTTCAAGTAACTCAAAATGCTAGTAAATAGCACAAGAAAACTATTACCATACCTAAATTTCTCTAAAAAAAAAAGTATTATTAGATGCTTATGCTAAAACCAGAAGTTTCCTAAATGACAAACAACATTCTTACTGTGTCTTACAACCCTTAAAAGCACCTAATAAATAATTAAACATTAAACTCACTCTCTTTAATATGCAATCGATGTAAACAAAATATTTAATAACTTTGCAGAAATAAAGTTCTACAACTAACATTTCTACTTAAAATTAAAATTTCAATTCCACTTTCCCTTGATAACTCAGTATTTATGACTGTTAAAACGGCACAAGTGTCACTTACATGTAAACAGAGGCAAAAAAAAAAAAAAAAAAAACCGAATTTATAGGTGCAAAAAATTTGCACAGACACTTTTTTTTGCAGGAATATTAAACACCTTTTAATTGGAGGGCAGACAAGTGCGAAAAAAAATTGGTCTACAAATCACAGGAAGTGAATTCAGACAGCGAAGAAAAGCGAAAGACAAAATCCTTAGGTTTGCGCAATTTATTCGTAGTCGGCGCACGGATCAGATATAAAAATAGAAAGCGAAGGAAGAGAAGACAGCCAAGAAAAACCAACCGGCACATAATAATTTCAGCTGTCACTGTTTTTACGTCGCATTAAAGTCACCACCTTCCATTTCGTCCCTCAAAATGTTGTGGATTTACATCCCTAGATGGCATTCGTTCGGAATCAATCTTTGCGGGGGAAAGTCCAAATTGACACTTTTATAGCATTTTAACAATTCAATTGCATACTTTCATTTGATTTGTAGGCTCGCTTTTACGCCCTAACAATCAATTGCTAACAATGATACTGCAAATTCCCACTCATTCTACTCCCGATGACGATATAATTAAAATACACTTTTATCGATCTGCTTTTAACGATGTTACCGGTATAAAATAGCGCGCACGAGATACTGTTTTTAAACTTTTAATGCAATTACGCAATTTCGCAGCCGAGATTTCGTTGATTTATCGTTCCGGTACTGCCGCGGCAACAACTGAAGCTGCAACATTCCCTAATCCCCAAATGTTTCACTTTGCGCCTAGAAAACTGTAAAGTTCCTCCTGAATGCTGAATGAAGCAATTAATTAATTTTTATGCTAGTGGTCAAATTATGCCAGAAGCAGCAACGAACTACGAAGTTTCATCGACTCGTGTTGTGCAAGGCTCAAGAAAGAAAGGCCAAAGACCAGAGAGAGAAAAAGAGACTTAAAAAAAAAAAAAAAAAAAACTTTTCCATTTGTGTTGTTTTTGTTTTGCTTTCTTTTTCTGCAAACAGCCAAGTTGTCTCTTCAAGTATTCCATGTGCCGCACTGCCACTTCCAAGTCCGCAAACAAGTCTCATAAGATGCCAGGTAGAGACACCATTAAATAATGTGTCATTTTGTTGCGATGTGTGTAAGCCTCTTATTAGTTGGCTTGTTGTACTAGCCTTGTCTTGACTTGACTTTTGGACAAATAATTTTTATGAATGCAATGATAATTCCAAAAAGCTCTTCGGACTTTTGTATCATGAAATAAACACTACGCAACACGAAGTGACCATGATGTTGAAGTACGTAACTGTACCTTTAAATAGTAAAAAATATCGCTATTCGCATACCTTTTTTGTTTCTTTCTTAGAGTGTAATTCAGTTATTTTGTCTCATTATGGCATACTCCTTTTAGAGGAAATGTGGTTTAAATGTGTACGTAAATTTACTTCTTGTATTTTGCCGAAACCTTGTGTTTCGAGACATGACGTTAACAGAAAGAAAATAATGGAAATTTCATTATTTTCCTCTTTCGTGCGTCTGATAAATGACAAAAGCACCTTTGCCAACTCCCAAGCCTTAAAAAAAAAAGAAAAAAAGTCTGTACTCTGTAGCCTTTCATTACTTGTCCTTATGACAGCAGCGAAATTGATCCACTGACCACCGACCATTTGCTAACCTCTTAAAAGAATTTCCACCCAACCTGAGTTTCGATTGGACAAAGTTTGCAGAAAAAACATTTTCCCCGGCTCTTATTTTCACCTACGTTAGCTTTAGAGCTGGTCATTTCTCAGCGGATGGTGTCCAGTCACTAGAAAAACACCCGCGCGGGGACCCGAGCGCACTCGAGGGACTCGGGGAATCATTCAGCCGACGGCCCAAAGATGAGCAGGTAAAATTGAATGTCAGCCAGATTAATCTCCTAGCAGATGAAATGTGGTTCCCTCAACGACCACCACCTGACCTTTGACCACCTTTCCCACACCAGCACAAAGATATCTTTTTCCTTCTACTTGCACCACTTCGCCTTTTATCAATCCATCAGCTTCTGATGTGCCAAAGAAACAGATGGAACGAGTCTCTGTCTACTGTAACCATGGCGACCGAAAACACCGGTCGCGAACACCAAAGATCAATGAAAAATTGTCTTACAAAAACCAAAATGGCAGAGGTAAAAATAAAAATACTAATACGTAATCACACTTTTAAAAAAAAATTGTCTTTACAAAAAAAAAAAAAAAAAAACTCGATTCGTTGCAATAATTATTCATCGTTGTTCAATTATGCAAATTATTACTTGAATGCTTGGCTGAAGATGGGGCAGAGCCCGTATGAGGAAATAAGCAATTTGGAAAATGTGCTTCGACGAGCGTTTGAGCAATTACTTGAAATATAATTGCCGCCCTTTGCAAAATTGTCAATAAAGCTTAAAGAGCTATTCAGTCGCAGTTAAAAAAAATGAAGTGCTAAGGTTGACGTCAATTTCGACGCAAGGCTGCGCACGTACACTTCGTCCGCCCTCGACAACGAGGTATTTTCTTCTTCTTCTTCAATTTTAACACAACTTGATTTCTTATCCATTACAAACAAAGAACACAGCAGCTGTCGACCTCGAGCGATATTAACCCACCATCTTATTCCATTACCAAAGACCCCAAAGTAGTTAGCGTGACTTTCTTAACCAAGAGTTAAATGCGACTAAGCTTAACCTTCGAATACCGACGAATTACCATTCCCCGTGCACTACTACCGTGCTCGCATCGATGCTGGAAATTTCCTTTTTCTCATGTTAAAGATCAAGGTGAACGAAATTGTTCTTTTATTGCAGTGTGCATTGAATAAGGGAATAATTCTAGTCCCGATGCAACGTTTCATTTTTGCTGCCATAAAATCATCCGTGATGCTTCCACCCCATTTAACCTTTAAATTGAATTCGGAAATAACGAGCCGACTACGTATCGACTTGGCAACGGTAGCAGCTATGGTCGACGCACGTAATTGTAATTTAAGTGTTTGTTCTCTCTCTGATAAAATCCGACCCGAAGCGATTTTTTGGTGAGATCGGTTCGGTTCGGACTGGATGCGAAGTGATTCGCAGAAATGGCGAATCAGTTTTCATCCGACCCGAACTGAAGCGCGGTTTAATGCGGTTTAGTTCGGTTTTTCACCAACAAAATTCGATTTCTTTATTTGATCAGTGCAGTTTGTTTGCAATTCGAACAAAGTGCATTGAAAAAAATATGTTTCAAACTATAAAAAAATAAATAAAATAATATGAGCTCACCTGATGTAAGATATCGAGTGTTACAGGATAGACCATGTGTTCAACTATGACCCTGAGAACAGTGTTGGGGCCACCCTGTGTTTCCGTCGAAGGAATCATCGTTTGTGCGGCTTGGAGCGCGGCTTGGGCCGATGCATGCTAAATAAATAAAAAATAAAAAGTTAAAAATAACGTTTTATACCAAATTTGTCTCTTTCCTGTTAACTCGAAAATACTGCCGTCTTTCGATTAATAAATTCCCACAAGAATTTCTGTATTATGTTAACAGCTGCATGCCAATCGAGTCTTTCAATTTGAAATAAATTCCGAGTTAATTAAAACTAGCAATTTATATTCAAATGTAAATAAACAAACCACATTAGGTCTTTGACGTCGCCACTACTTTAACTTGTACAAAACTTTATAACTTTAATCCATCAGTCTGGCAGTTCATCTAAAACGGGAAACCTAGGTAATGGCACTGCGCCTAATCTTCGTCGGTCCGAACCTTGACCGGCCGAAGAATTTTTAACTGAACAGTGGAATTTGTGATACTCACAAATTGAAAACTTACTGCATTGGAGTGCGTAGAGTCGGTCTTCAGTTCCTTATGATTCGAGAACTGAACGAAGACACTGCGACCACGCAATTGGGCTGGGCAGTTTGTAAAGTAGTTGACCATTGTACTTGCGGAAGGTTCATCTCCCATTTCGAGAAATGCCTAAATAAAAAAAAAAAAAGCAAAAAAATGATTAAAATTAAATTAAATTCAACAACAACAACAACAAAAATACGCAAAAGTAAATCAACACTCAAAAAATGTGTACGGAAAAAACGACCGAAGTCAAAGGTGAAAATTTATCTGGGACCCCCAAGTGATGGCCTTGTCAGTAACGATTTATCGTAGCAATATTTTCGTCCTACCTGGCTTGCTAATGGAACTTTCAGGTCAGTAATCTACCGCAGCCAGAATATTATTATCCCATGGCTGGCATTGATTGATGACGATGAATGGGGTTTCCATTCACACCAACAGAGTCCATCAGTTTTTACCACCCCACAGGCAGAAGACGAGAGAGTAAGGGAGGAAAAAAAAAACCCTTTCCAGGGTAATTACAGACTCAATTATCCCGTGTGAAAAAAGAAAATAAAGCTTTGAGAATGATGTATCGGGTGTTTTCGAATTTTAGGAATTTTCTCAATTGGCAGAAAACATTTGCAATTTTGCATGCTTAAAATGTGCTGAATCAGCAACGGTGTGCGATACTGGATGACATTAACTTGCTGCAGCCAACTTCTGTTTGTCCAACGTCCTGGACGTAGCAGGAATATGAGAAAAAATACGACTTGTGTGTGCGCGCGCGTTACGAAATCCCTGATGTATTTCTCGTGCACAGTGAGTCGTTATTAATTCAGTTGTGCGCAAATAGTGCAGAAACCATCTGGATACAGGAATTATTCAGTCCTTTTAAAGGTTGAATAACCGTAAACCACATGAGGGATTCCGAATTTAATGGTCGAATATAGACTTAAATTTAAATAAAGAAGAAGAAGAAAAAAAATTAAAAAATTACCTGATTTTTCCCTTTGAGCACGAGCACATTGGTTACTCGTCCAAAAGGAACGCCTAGATGTATGATTTCCGCTTCCGTCACTTCGTTCGGAATGTTCCGTATGTGAATAACGCGCGAAGGTTTGCCGTTTTGACTCTTTTCCAGTTTCACCTGTAATAGAAAAGAAAAAAGAAAAGAAAAATTAACAAGAAACGCTTTTTTGCTGAAGCCTTTCCACCGCTTTCCCTGTTTGCTTTCACCCCCTCTCAACAACCGTTGAACGCAGCTGACGCTTTCCTACACCAATTAATCCGTACCAACATTTGCTCTTAATCATGTCTATTACGTTTGAAAACTTCTCGTTCCCCACCCCCGTCAAACCCCCCGAAAAACCAACACGAGTGTGACAAAGTGCCACCTTCTTCATCAAAGCATTACTTACTTCTTGAGACACTACTTATAATCCCCGTGAAGAAAGTGGGGAAAGAAAAAAGAAAAAAAAAGTTGCTACTTAATTAGTGCTCGTCGATCCGTAGAAATGCAGCGCCGAGAAATACACAGTTCAATCAGACGAGGGCACTTCGTTTAATCTGACCCGTGTCAATCAAACTCTTTCATGCCCACCAAGGTCTATCGATCACCGCTGTGTGCATTAATCATTTCGCAAACACTTCGTTTGAATGCGGCTTTTATCCTACACACTATTAACCGGCATACTTTAATGGAAGCATATGCCGCATGGAGTTGAGATCGCGGCGTTGCACTCATCAGATTCTCAATACAGCATTCAATCCATCACTTTGAACAGGTAGAGTCGAATTCCCTCGCCTTTATTGCCTCAAAAGAAGGCAAATTCACGATGGCAGAGCAAAACTCGCCAAATTCAATGACGATATTGGAAACATAAGCATCCATCAACTTATAATTTATAACTTATAAATTCATTGATGAACTTAAATTTAATGTGCAATTCGTGCATGTCTCAGCAAGTCAACTTCCCCACAAAGGTCTCCTATTATTACTGGACAATTATATTTTTTAAATAATACAAACTCGAGTTAAAGTTCGAGTGTGAAACAGCCACCAAACTGTTGCTAGCAACCGGCTGTTGACAAGTGACTTAAAATCCATATTAAATTTTCCAATTTCTCGAGCGCAGCTCCACGGCTTCCCCCGAAATAGCCCTAAACACTGTAATTTAACGACTCGATTTCCATTTTTAGGTTGCGCAACAATGCCATAAAGAAATCGCAGATTACACTTCCATGTTATTAGCAATCCGGTATTGAAACTTCACAGCCAATTATCCCAAATAACAACCCGAAGGCTTTTCTCCCCGTTTGCACAAATGCTGCGCCATTAAACAGTGTTTACACATACACTTGCTGTATTTCGATAGAGCACTGATGAAAGCCAACTTCACACTGCACACGCTCGGTAGTTTCGATTTTCTCAAAAACGCGTCTTCTTTAAAACCCCGAGTAAATTTTCGTTTAATGGCAAACTCGATCAACAAGTTCCCCGTGGCGACGACTCCTTCGCGAGGCCTTCTTTCTCCGTCCTAATGAATTAGAAGGCAAATGCGTGTGGGTTGTCACTTTGCATGCACCTGGCTCGCTCGTGGCTACTCATTGCCGCGGCCGGTTAAAACGCCCAGGGTTCAATGGGTTTTGGTCACGAGCTGTTTTAAATCGGAACGCAAACCGAAGTTGATCGAGCAACCAGTGTCTTACCTGTTGAATTATTCATTCGACGCTGTCAATCAAAACCTACTTATTTTTTCGTCGTGTTGAATTTAAAAATTGCATTTGCAAAATTAATCAAATTAATTTGCTAATGCAAAAGTTTGGAAATTGCAAGAATTAAAAAGATAAATCATGAATGCGTTAACCAGTTCACCTGTGTGCTTCGTTTTTTTTCTCATCGTTTCGTCCGATTTTATTAACTCGTTGCACTGTAGAGACTGCCTACTTCTCGCAGACCCAGTCACGCAAAGCGAAAATATGGGTTGCCGAGTGCCCATCCTCTTTGATTGATGCAAGTTTTCAATCAAAAGTTTCGCAGGGTAAAAACGAAACGAAATTTTAATGAGTGAAAGCCTTAATTTGAAATTGTCCAATGGGATTCGTGACAGGTATATTCATCATGCCCGGCAACTGTTAATAACACACATCGGAGAATATAGTGGGAGCTGATCTCTCCGAGGGAAGTGACTTTGATTGATTGGAAAGTGGATTAAACACCAAGTTGCAATACCAGAAAACAGAAGAGATCTCCCTCGGTCTTGCAACTCGCGAAATCTAGTTACGAAACAAGTTGGTTGCAATTCTCGTCAAGAGATTTTTGGCTGCATTCATCTTCTCAAAGAAAGTCATGCTTTTCAATTTTTCAAGCCTGGAAAATTCCCACCCTGTTCAGCCAGGTCTAAACCCACATCCTTCGAGCTGAAAGGCAAGTGCACTAACAACCTTGTCACCGCCGTCAGCAGCAATGTGCAATGAAGCTTGTTTCTACATGCAATTGAAAAGCCAGATTCTAACAGCAGCAAAAAAAAAAAAAAAAAATGTTGGAAGAAACGCCTGTCAGTGTCTGTTCCAGCAATTAATCAATGCAGTAATACGTAAACTAATATGGGCCTTTGTGGTAACATAAGCAACAATCGGCTTTATATTTATTTATATTTATTAACTTACAAAAATGATTGTTGGACTTATGTTTGGCATGCAATTTTTAATTTATACGTTATATGTTAATTTCCCGCAAGAGAGACTTTGCGGGAAATTAACATATAACTTATAGTATTTCGTATAAATTATAAATTGCATGTTAAACCTAAGTTCAACAATCAATTTTGTAAGTTATAAATATAAAACCGATTGTTGCTTACGTTTCCGCAAAGTCTCTAAAGAAAACACATGTCCTATATCCAGTAAATAGAGACTTTGGAGAAAGGTAAGCAACAATCAACTTTATATTTATAGTTACCCAATTCTATAGGGACTTTGCAGAAACGTAAGCAACAATTAGCTTTTATAACTTACAAACTCATTGTTAAACTTATGTTTAACATGCAATTAATAATTTATATGTTATACTATACTTAATATGTCAATTTCCCGCAAAATCTCTATTGCCAAACATGTGATTTATAATTTATGTGCTATATGTTATAAATCAATTTCCCACAAACTTTTAGCTGAATTTCTAACTTAAAAGTTAAAACATCAATTGTTGCTACTTTTCAAAGACAAAACATAAGCAACAATCAACTTTGTTTGAACAATATCCCCATAAATATTTTTCTTTTATTATACAGACCTTCTTCGCATCATTGTTGTTATCTGTATGGTTTGGTTGAGGACTCATCGCTGTACCATTACTCACGGCACTCGATTGAGAAAGAAGTTCATCCGAGCCACGCTGCAAAAGAAAAAAAATCATAAATAAATAAATAAATAAATAAAAAAACAACAAATTAATTAAAATTCTGCAACTTATATGGCCGTTTAATTCAATTAACTCTTCGCTTTCTCTTTGATCGTTGGACCGAATGACCGCATCCATACCCCCTTCTTTTTTTTTTTTTACCCAGCTTTCCCTTTCACTTGTACTTCTCGTTTAATTCGATAAAGCACATAGGAAAAGCGGCTCTCGCACAACCCACGATAAAATCAAATTAAAATTACTATACAATTACAAAAGGAGTAGAAGAAAAGCCTGCTGCACAACAAGGATCGGAAAACCTTCTCCCAAAGCCGAGAGCGTAATACAAAATTCAATTTTCTTTCGCTCTGCTCTACGATGACACTCGGATTTATAGCTCGACTGCACTCTACAAAATTCACTACAAAACAAATTTCTTTTTTTTTCTTTTGCCACGAGAAAAAAGATCCTCTTTCGAGACCATGCCTTAATCCATCTAACATAGTGCCTGCCGTAGTTTGCCTTAAATCTCTACTTAAAAAAGAAACCAGTCTTTTGTATTTTCATATAAATTTAAGCACTTCGACTAGATTTTTGAAATGAAGAATTGAAATTGCTAGATTTTCTTATTATCCCAATCGACTTCGGTCGATAAAAGTATCAATCTAACTACACCAGAAGCCTGATTCTCCAAACTACCACAAAATACATAACAACGCCAATATTAAAAAATAATGTCATCATTTTTTGACATCATCTTAAATCAAAATTCGCCTAAAAATGACAAAATTATTTACTTTGTCGCACAAGACCGAAGTGATTTGTTATTTTGCGATAACAACAGATTTGAATGTAAAGAAACAAATATAGCAGATAAAACCATTTCAGATCGTATCTGTTTATATCACTCGAACATCTGAGTAGTTATTCTCCCCCATAACAACGTAATGGGTAAAATTCGTTGTTTACCTTCCATAAACCATTGTTTATAGTTGCAGATAATCTCAGTTCGAGATAAAACTTATCTCAATATTGTTTTACCTCCACCGAAAACATTTTTCAACAGTTACAGAAGCAAAATCCAAATTGTTTTTAACTTTTTAAAACGTTGTATCCGACCCGTGAAAATCTTACACTAACAAATAAGTTCCTTGGCGGATGTTTCGGATCCAGAACCGAGCATAGATAATTACAGCTTTCAAGTTGAAGTTTCTAGGCTTAATGGCCAGCATTGAAACGGGGAAAGGAAATTACAAGTTTTTAATTTTGGGTTCGCTGAATGTTGCATGAATTCAGCGAAGAGCTCAATGACTCGAGATATCGCTATCTTGACGTCACAATTTATCAATACTTCCTACTGATGAAAACTTATGTAATGCATTTACAACTGATTTAGACACTGGATGAATTCTCTATTAACCAAATAGTTAAATAAACTTGTCGGCAAAAATGCAAAGCAGTCTTCCCGTACTCAAGTTACTTGTGAATGAACGTCATTCAACGCAACGACGTAATTTGCGGATGCAAATAAATCATCCAAAAAACGCAACGAAAAAATTGTAAAATATGGCTGCTGAAACAATGCAGGAAAGCCAACTGATGTTGCAGCATCCCTAAAAACCAGAAAATAAATCGTTGAAAATTCCTGCAAATCTCATTTTCAGTTGCAGCGAACCGGTTCGTCCAGAAATCACACCCAGCAGCGATGCAACCCCTCCTCGCCTCACTGACCCATCATTACTAACCGCGCACCCCCTAAACATGCGCCATGTGTTTCCTCTCCTATCTAATTCACTAATTGTAGCAACAAACTCAACTCTATATATAACCTGCATCATCCCCCATATTTATTTGACCACCAAAACACCAGGTGCAACTGAAATGTGGCCTATCTCTCACCCAAGCTTATTGCTAATTTACTCCCCTCCATTTCACCTTACCGCATAGATCGATGGCACTTTTCATTGTGCGAAAGAAAGTAAAATTAAACAATAATAAATAAAATAAAAATAAATTAATTAAAAAAAAAATTAAAATTGAGGGCACGAGCCTGGAAATAAATTTCTAACAAGCCCAATACCGCTTGTTGTTAATTTTAATCTCGAACCAACAAACACCATCTGTTAATTAACAAACCCGGTGTTTTCGTTGCTTAATCACGTCATTTTGCAACAATATAGTTAATAACTACAGAAAACCTCGAAATTATGTCTTTATTTTTAAGAAGAAAAAAAATTATTTTCCCTAATCTGTTAAATTCGTAAAATTAGTGAATATCGTTCAAAATCCCACTGTTATTACCAAAACAATGCCATGTTTCATTCACACCGCGCTGAATCATGCTCCCAAACGTGTGACCGGATACGAAAAATATTCAACACCAGAGGTCATAAATCCCAAACTTCCTGTTCCAAGAACTTACTCAAGTAACCCCAGACATATTTTCAGACATAACAGATCGTAAACTTGAGTCGCGAGAAGAAAAAAAAATAAAAAATCACAGAAAGAGAAAAAAATAATATCTAAAAACCCAAGATTAATGTGACAATTCACTCACCTTGTTCGTTAAGTTACTTAAAGCTTGGAAATATATAAAAGGTAAAACGGGGTTTTGCGGGGGGAAAGTCAGCGGAGAAGTAAAGAGAGAGGAGCGAAGCGAATAAAAAACCAGTACAAGTTGTCGGAGAAGAGTGACGCCAGCTGGTGCCGACTTGCAGTTAAAACGGACGTTCGGTCAAAAATACAGAGTGCGTCCATTGGATAATTTGGTGGGGCCAAAGCGAGAGCAGCTGTCAGATGAACACAATGAGATATGGATGAGAAGAAAGAGAATGAGAGAGAGAGAGAGAGAGAGGGGACGAGGGATGGCCGGAGAGCGGAGAGTAGAGGCAACGAGTAACACGCACTAGGAAAAGGTAATCCATAAATCGTTTGTGCGAGGGTGGCATTGTGGGAATTGTTTGACGTCATTTGTTCTGGGTATATTGATTGTGTAGTGGTGCTGTTTACCCCGATGGGGAACCGTACTTGCACGTATTTTTCACCTTTTTTTGATAATAAAACTGATATCGAAAGTATCGATCACCGTTTGTAGATATCGACTATAGGTGGCGTCACCGAACCGCGTGTTTTAGTCGGTTTTTTTTTTTTTTTTTTTTTTTTTTTTTTTTTTTTTTTTTAAAGTTTGTTGTGAAAATCGATTTGCGTCTCGATTAATATCGACTAAGAACCTGAAAACCACCCGTCTGTTTGCCAGCGTTTTTTTCTATGGAAATATCATTCCAGTTTTAAAGAGACAAAACTGGATTTCTGCATAATCCACTATTAACTTTCACTGTCAAGGAACTATGGGAGAAATATCAATAATGGAGGTCATTGTCACAGAGTTTTAAGGCCGATTGCTTATTTTTTTCCCCCCAGCAACTTTTCAAAGTTGTTTGCTCAAAATCCTGAACTTTTTGCAAGGGAGGGAAACACAACACCCACAATCCCCAGCGACCGTGTCTTTGAACCCAAAATGGCCGCCGAATTGTGCTAAAACCGCATTTGACAGTCGAGAACTTGCAAAAACTTGTCACCAGGTTAAAGAAATCCCTTTATGCCTTTTGGGGTCATTATTTGACATCATTCCCCTTGGTTGCTAGGCAGTCAACCAACTTTGACCTCATTTTCAACAACCCCCACTTGACAAACAACAATAAAATAAAAACAAAAAAAAATATACGACGCTCTTCACCCCAAGTTTCCCTTTAATTCTTACTTCTACGGTATTACATAAAATTTAAAGAATTTTTCTTTAGAATTTTCCCTAATAAACAACACCTATCTTTGACGAAATTTCGCAAAATGGTGGGTTTGTTTTCCTCGAAACATGACGATCACATAAAAAAAAGTAAAACCTACATAAAATGGAGGTCATTAAAAGGTTCGGAGAAGGGAAAAAGAGGACACGATGGCCCTAAAATGGTGTGTGGGGAGTGATAAAGGGATAAACATGTGGTAGAACACGAAAGAAACGAAAAGATGGTGGTGGTGGGAGTCGATAGGAATGTTTCTGGGGAGAAGAAACTCGTGACCGCCAACGCAAAAACCTTGGGAACGGCAAAAATGGCAAGGCGAAAGTGAAGGACAAAAATGGATAACAAGTTCACGAACACGTTTTACTATAATCAGATGTTTTTGTTGTGTTCATGGTTTATTACTTGACCTTTGCGAATCAAATGTGGCATTTTGCGTCGGTTTCGGGTCTCGAAAGTCGGATTTTAAGAGAATTTTTTTTTAAATTTAAGCTACTTTTTCTGTTTTTGTTTAATATTTGATAACTATTTATTTAATTTTCTAATCATCCGCTTAAATTTAGGTTTAAATTCAGTTTTGTACCGAGAAAATTCGAGACTTTAAGGTAAATAAATAATGATGAAAAACGTTGCCGCCGGGTAAAAATTCCTTTAACACACTATCTAAAAAAAACCACTTTTTAATCCACATAGGAAAAAAAAGTGTAAATAAAACATGCCCTAGATGGAAAAGCAAACTTTTTCGACTGGAAAATTACTTAAAATATCTTTCTAATCAATAAAATCTTGACACTAACCATCAATTTTACTTTTAGCGCTCCCAAAGTAAATTTCTAATTTCTAATCACCAAAACAAGCAAAAATAGAATTTTAGACGCTGTTTCTATCACCAAAAGCCAACCGTAGCATGTTTTCAACACCCTAAACCCATGAAAAACACGTGTTGTATCCACAAATAGCTCAACCCCAGCTTTCCCTCAAAACCCTCTGAAACTAAAAATTAACCTCAAAAAAATGACCAAAAAGCGGCTCATGGCCCACAAAACCGCCGATCAACAGATGTCAACGGCAATCGACATTTACAAAAGCTTCAACCTAACCCTAACCCTAACCCTAACCCTAACCCTAACAATGCCCATTGTCTGGTGGCTTCGTATTTTTGAATTTCCTCGCGTCTAAGCACGCAACGACGTGCAAAAACCCGTAAAAAAACCTCTTTAAAACACACAAACCCGCCCAAAAACCAAATAGCAAAACTTTGTCAAACAAAACACGGCCCGAATCAAACAAAAAAAAAAAAAATGTAAACACGAGACTTAAAAAGTAAAACTAAAATATATAAAAAAAAAAATCGAAGTGAAAACAAATAAAACTTACTTTAGGATGCATTTTTCGATGGAGATCGTAGAAAGAATAAATCCAGCAAAGAAATAAACAAAACTTGACGTAAATGAAAAGAAAAATCCAATCCAGCGCTTAACGTCGTGATGCGTCGTGGTGCACAAGTTTTCGTCTTGACAAAGAACAGATCACGTTGAGAATGAGAACGAGACCGAGACGATACTCTCGGCAACGCCAAGGTTGACTGCCCCGGGCTACAGCTGCACCTTAAGCCTAATCCCTTCTTTCTATCTCCAACTTCCAACCCCTCCTACTTTTTCTCAGCCCCGGGACCACTTTTACCCAGACGCTTCTAATGCATCAACGACAGCAGCAGTCGACAATTTTTTTTTATTTTTATTTTTTTTAAAGAAAATAATTAAAAATGGCGCGAAATTTGAATTGATCAATATGGAAATGTGAGAAATGTGGGAAATGTGGGATCGGTTTTCCAGCGGCGCCTGAATGGTCTTTAAAAATGGAATTACGGTTGTAATTATTTATAAATCATTATTTATTAAGGTTGTTAAATGTAAAATGAATGGTGTATATAAATTTACGAAATTAAAAATAGTAATTGATTTTTTTTTAGAGCTGAGTACCTTAAAGAAGCGCTTTTCGTCGACTTAACAATTGGATTAAGATGTTTCCAAGAAAAAGACAAAAAAGGTAAATGAAGACAAGTGTGATTAAGGCGCTTCGAGTGAAGTGTTTTTTTAATTTTGTTTTCTTTTTCTGGGAAGTATTTATAGCCTTTTTACAATGTTTATAAAAATACTAAATAAAGACTTTTTAAAAAAGTTAAAGAATTGTAATAAATATTCTGTACTTAAATTATTTTTTTTACAATTTTCTTTCTATAAAATCAAAAGGTACGATTGAATTGCTCTTTTAATATTGTTTTCTTAACACTTTCACGTGATTAAGATAGAAAAAAATTGCTTTGACATATAAATCAATAGGTTTTTATAAATAGATGTCAACTAAAGTTTATGAATTGTTTTTATCGCCATAAAAACATTTAATCCCTCCAACCAAAAGGAAGTGTCTGATCTAGTCTGAGCCTCGTATAATCCAACAAACAAATCTCACAATTCATTGTATTTACTATCTTTAATTTACCACATATGGTATGAGAGAAAAAAAACTTTACGATAATAAAAAATCAAAATGGCAGCCAATCAACAATCGCAAAAAATCAACACTTAACCTCAACTTTAACCCTTTACTCCCATTGCCAACACAACACCCGTGAAATTTTACGACTTTCAGATTAAACCCCATCAAGTGCATTAATCACCCCCTGAGTGATGACATTTTTCACGACCGGGCATTAAATCCGCATTTTATAGATAGCAAGAAGCCATTTTCTCACTTTGGCGAAATCTTTTGGCTTATAAACTTTTTCTTTTTTCTTTTTAAAAAAAAAAAAAAAAAAAGGGGGGGGGGGTTAATAGAAACGGGGTATAACCCTTAAGATCTCGGGCAAATTGAGGCGGAATTCTGGGAAAATGCTGCCATCTGAGCGCCGCGAAACGACATGAAATAAAAGTACAAGTTTTATCACCACAGAGACAAAACTCATTAAAACCCGCCATCTTTTATTTTATCCCTTTTTCCGCGAGATCATAAAATGGCGAATTACAAAATGGGGTTTTAAATGAACTTCCAAAATGGCTGATTTATGTAACAGAAAAGGAGATAAGAGTTTTATATTTATTTTTTTAGATTTTGTAAGAAGAAAAGTGTGAGAAATGAATTTTTTCGCCTTTTCAAAGGAAACAGGAATTGATCGATACGTGACGCCAGGTGAAAGTGGCTGGCGAGAGCAAGGGAGAAGTTGGTATGTATAAAAAAGGAATGAGATCAACAAGTGTTAACTTGTTGCTTCGAGTTGCGAGTGAAGTGAGAAAAGTCGATATGAAAATAATAAAGGGTTGAAACGGGATGAATGACGGTGAAAACCGGAAATGGGGTTATTCAAAGTGCCAGTTTTGATTTTTTTTTCTTCTTCCTTCAGGATTCGTGATGGAAGTGGGAAAGAAAATGTATTGATTTTGCTACCAGTTCATTTTTTAACGATATTCTTTACTAGGTGTGCAGCACGTTATGGACTAACAGAATATATAGATGTCTAAAAACTTTCTGATCTAGATTGAATATAAAAGAAGTGACCCTTCTTTTGAAAGTAGACTGGAATTAGTTGTGCAGTAGTTTTTATGTCACATTTTAGATGACTATGTTAGAGAGGTCCAGCTTTAGCATTGTCAAAAATTCTCGCCGACAAGGCTAATCAATCTTCATAAATCTTTAAAGATCTTGAATCTTTTTTGCAAAATTCTCAATAAACTTCAAAAAATAGTTCTAAATAAATATCTGTAAATCTTCATACAGCTTAACAAATGGTTAAAATTGGTAAAATAACTTCACTAATCTTAATCTAATCTTCCAATATTATATAACTGTCATCGAGGAGTATTGAGTTCATTACAATCCCCACAACTATGCTTATTGCATCACACCAATACCGGCAATACCCCCATTTCCCTAGATGTGTAACCTATTTTTTTTTTACTGTAGTCACAAGAAGTAAAATTTGCTACACCCTAGAAAAATTTCAAAATTAAATGTTCAATTTGTTTATTATCCAAAGTGGCTCATTCGTAAACCTTGATGATAAAGAAATTAAAAATTTGATTCCTGTTCCCACTATTTCCCACGTATCATTTTAGATCCAATTAAGACTGAATATAGCAGGTTTTAGATCGACAAAATTAATTTTACATACAATAGAACATTATTTTACTGCATTGCACAGACATTATTCTAATATAAATAACTCCAGCTTGATATTTCTATCTGTTTTCAATATTAAATGAAAACAGGTTTTGTCTATTTCAGTATGAAAAGCTCAAACTAACATATACTTTTAATACCTAAATTAGTCATAAATGTAATTTTTGCATTTATTAAAGTCTCATTTAAAGCCAAAAATGACGTCTTCAATAAAAGAACGTAATCATCTTACTTTTAAATAAATTTTTACATTGAAATCAAATAAAAATAGGTTTGAAAATGAGTTTAATGTTCATATCCATCTTTTAAAAAGACGAAAATAGTGTGTAATATTCAGGATATAGTGTCTTTTTGTTTTATATCTTTTCTATATCCCAATGATTTTAAATGTTAACTAACAAGTAAGTACTGACTATGGCTGAATTTGAGTTTACAATGGTTGGAATTGGAACAAAACCTTAAATTCACCAGATGTGGCAATTAGCTGTACTAATTTGATTACCTAGTCATTGGCAGAAAACTTCTGGAGAAGACATTTAAATTTTTGTGTGAAGAATATAATTACATACAAGGCAAACCACTCCAGTAATAATGTGAGCACAAAAGATAAGAAATTAAAATTCAAAATAACTATGGTATATCAAACAAATAAAAAAAAAAAAACTTTGATTGAAACTATCATGTGTGAAGAAAACAATTCTAAGCTTTAAGATTATAAAGCATGAAATAAAAATAGCATGTCTAACGCCATATCCTCCTCCTCCAGGCGAAACAAATCGATTCACGACTGGGGATTTTTAAGCCAGTGGCTTATCAGACGAGCCACGTTGTTGTGCAACTCGAACCACTATCAAAACTTCTTTTAAAAATGGCGTCTAGTGATTTATTCGCCAGCCGAGATTAACATGATACAATCTGCCTAACAAGAAAAGAGAATTAAAACTCATTTATCTTTCAAATTACTAGTGAAACCAGATAACAAGATGGATGACTCAATCTGAGATTAAAACCTCAACTCTTCATTTATATCTCCGTCCCCGACGACTCTTAAGTTGGCCTGCCATTTTTAAATATGGGAATAAAAAGTAAGAAAAAGTTAAGCAAGCGAGGAGAAAGCGTTATTTGTCGATGCCCATCGTTGACGAAGGAGAAAGGATGAGAAAAGAAATTACAAATGGAGTCAATGCTCCCAGGAGGCTTAAAGAGCGAATTTCCTAAATGCTAGAGAAATCTACTCGCTCTTTGCTTTTTGTTTACTCGTTTCGCAACACTGGTCGCCATTTTTATTCCACTCGAGATCTCCGGTGGCCATTGTTCCTGCTTTTTCAACCGAATCAAAGTTTGTCACTAATTCTTCTGAGGAAAGGAATTTGGGCAAAAGAGCAAACTCTCCAAACGACTACCAGTTTTTTGCCTCAACTTCAAGTGATATTTAGAACCACTGGTAATACTGTACAGTCGTGTCCAAATATAAGAGACATTTTTTAAATCCCCAGTTTTTTTTCCTATAATGTAGTCTGCTTATAAGAGCAGTTCGCTTTTAAAAGCTATTTTTTGACATTTTTTATGATTTTTAGCATTGATTTTAGTCCGTATATAAGAGGCAAGAGCACGCTGTAAATTTGCAACACGTGAAACAAGAACTCTTTAAGAAAGAGAAACTAAGATGACAACTAACAAATAATTATAATACCGGTAACAAAAAATGACTAAGTCCTATTGAAGAAATTGGTTTTTATCAAACAAGAGCTAAAAATGAACATCAAGATATCAATGATGTCAAAATATTAGGTAAAGAACTTGCCATTGTGTTTAGTATTTTTTATTATTTTTTAAAAGGTTCTTATATACCAGCCACATTCGGCCGTTCGAACCTCGCTCTTGTAAGCGAACTCAAGTGTGGACCAAATACGATTTACTTTCAAATTTGCACCACTTTGCATTATTACTGCCCTATTGCTATTGTATACAGTTCAATGGCGAAATTATTTGCACAATCATACACTTGCGCAAGTCAAAAGACCAATGCCACGGTCGATAAGTAGTTCTACTACTGGTATCTTGCATGGCCTTCGTTTAGTGACGAGCACATGTGTCTCACTTCTAAGCGAAGTCATAATACTTCTAAATGCGCCGTACGATGGCGCAGCAGTTTCAAATGTGAAGCAATAATAACCAACTTTAAAACTATTACACGAAATTGCATTTTTCTATACGATGAATTTTAACTTTCCCTGCCTTTTAATGTATTTACACTTTCAAAAGTGCGAATGATACAAGCAGACTGTCAACAACTTAATCACTGGTAAAAGGTTGAATCGTTTTCCAGTTCTGGGCTAATGATCTTTAATTCTGAAGCTCAATTTTGAGCTATTTTTAAAACGAAATAATTCAAGCTGAATAAAACATCAGGATTTTGTTTATTCAAATTCCTCATTCACATTTCATCATTCTATCAGATGAATAGTTTCGAATTTCATCACTAGGCGGCAGGGGCGGTTTTAGAGGTACGGTTCACTACAGAGTTCAAAATTTTGAGTGGTTTCAAAATCGTTAACAATAAAAAAATAAAAATTAAAAAATTCTGAAGTTTAAGACGATGTTTTTACTTCTGTACAATGATTATTTAGTACATGTTGTTTTTTGATCCGTCTTTAACTCACAATAACAACAACAACAACAACAAAAATTAACTGCATTTTTCAAAAGTGAACATTAGAGACTGTTTGCATCGGGTTTCAAGATGTCTAAGGCTGGACTTGCTAGGCGGCAAAGTTATTTTAATGTTTAGATTTTAAGTGTCTCTCGGATCTGAGCTTAATTATAGCAATTGTACTGCAACTGCAAAATGTCACACAAGTAAAAAAAGGTACACTGTTGTATGCTCTGTTGCAAGTAGGGGTTCTAGTCTTTTGAGTTTAGTCTCTTCTTGTTTTTTATTTCTTTCGTTCTAGTTTTAAATTGTTACCAGATTGTAAATCAGATGTTGTGGTCACAGTTTTCAAGTTTGTGACATGAAGCATATGGTTTTTATTATAACCTTTACTATAGATATAATTTTAAAGTAATTACAAAATTTTGCATCAGATGTAATTTTGCAAGAAGAAATCTTTCCATTAAAAAAATTGTTTGAATTCCTTCATACCTGAACTCACACACACAACACATAAAAATATTAATAAAAAGAAAAATGAAAAATAAAAAAAAAAAAAAAAAAAACCTTCCAGTAGTATCAACGACTGAAGAAATTCAAAAACTCACCACAAGGTGGCCTTAAATTCAAACAAATTAAATTAAAATTTAAAAATCACATACAGCATTAGACTTCTGCAAACTAAATCCAATTCGTGTACTCACCTTTTGGCATTTTTATATAGCAAAACTCCCCTAGTTTACCACTTCCCATTCAACATTGCCGCAACATTATCAAGACCCAACATTTCTCCAAACCCATCAAAATGCTGAAAAACCCCTTCGTGTAGCATTTCAATAAAAAAAGGTAAATATTCTTTACCTTCATAGTATTCGTGGCTGCGTGAATAGGCTTCAAATCTAAATTTTCAGGCCAACAAAGGCTTACCTAAAATAAAAATAAAAAATAAAAACCATGAAAAATTTTAAAAATATTTTTACCACAGTACAAAAAAAAATTAAAAATTATTAAAAGTTGCTAAAATTACGCCTATTCGTACTTAGTTCTTGACCCTAACGGTGTTAGTGAACTTTTTTTTAACATTGCAAACATATCTATAAGAAGTTGAGGAAGATCTAAAAGCCCGGTCATGTCATGATCATTAACCATTACAATAATTTGTGATGATCCAGCTGGAGTAGAGTTTATACCCGGTAAGGGCAATTGGCACGCATTTCCAACTGTAACCGCACAAAACATTACTGAACGACATGGCACTGAACCGACACGAGAAAAGAAATTAGTAGCCTCTTAACAGCTCTTGCACCATTGTGTCTCGTAATGTCTCGTTCGTGACGAGAATTCGGGAGAAAAAGTGAATAGAGTCAAAGTTAGAGTAATTTACAACTTGTACACCACGGCACTGAGAAATTTATACTATTCTTAGTCCATTGATGACCCCCATAGTTTACAGTTAAGGAAAGATTATTTATACATTATTTATTTTGCCCTAAGATGTCTCTACCTACCTTTAGGCCCCAAATACCAATAGTTTGGAGGTAAAATAAGTGCGTAAAACATTACTTCTGGACTTGATTTATTTCGATCATATACGTATTTGTAGTTATTAATTAATTAATTAATTAATTACCGGTAGTAGGCAATGAATTACTAGGTTCGCAATTAATTAATGATCAGTCGATTTCTTCCCGAGTCATTTTCGATTTCCCTTCCAGGTGAATCAGATAAATGTATGATTCATGCAAACAGAGCTTTAATTCTATGATAATTATCAGTAATCATTACCAGATGGCATTGTACACCTAACCTACAAGTCAAACACTTGACCTCATGATATCATAGCAATTTATTAACAAAAAGTAGAAAACGTCAACTGTGACGACATTAAAATATCACAATGTCACCCCAAAACATCAGAGACCGAATGCACCAAATAAAGTTAAAGTTAATTAGAGTTAAACCAATATTAAAAGTATTGTTAAACTCAGTTTAAATTTTAACGTTTGATGCAATTGGGAATAAACACTACTAATGCAAATATTGTAAAATTCTGTCATTAGATGTCCTTACAATAACGTCTAACGTCTAACATTGCCAGTAATCGTACAAAGCGTTACTGCGTTTGTTGAAACCAAGAAATACTAAGAAAATGTTTATTACGGAAAAAAATAATTGTTCATATATTTGCTACTACGAGTCAGATCGTTTGAAATTTCTTTCAGAGCATCCTTCTTCAAGTCGTTAAATCTAAGCCTCGCAGACGTCCAGCCGGAACTCGAATAAATCACAAGAATGCATCACTCAAATTTCAACAAAACAAAACAATAATTCCCCAGCTTTAAAGCCTGCAAGAACTTTCCATTAAAAAAAAATAAAAAAAAAAAACTGCAAAAAGTGAATAAAAATTACTTTGTTCCGAGTTAGAAACAAAGCACCTTACTCCATTCACCGTTAAATGGAGCATAAAGAAATTTCAGCGTTGGTTTTGTTTAAGAGAAAAGTAAAGCCAAGGCCTGTTTTTAACCTACCATAAAAAAACATAAGAGGCCATTTTTAAATATTCATTTTAATGTCAATCCCAAACCAGAAGCCCTGGACTAAATCATTAACCTGTTGGCATGTAGCCAATTTGGCTTCTTCCCTCAGCTGTGACGTCATGCCAACACACGCTTTCCTGTTGCTAAATTACCTTTAGCAGTTAGAGTTGCCAATTTTACAAGGGATTAACTTCCCTGCTCTCAGAAATAATAAAGAAGTGCGAGTAAAAACCATCTACGCCCTACTGTCGAGCTCGAAGCCAGTACCTTAGAAAACATGGCCGCGTTATTAGCTAGAACAAAAGTACATAACCCTATTATAATATTACAGTAAAAATTAAAGACACGCTTAATTTTTTTCTTTAAAAATTAGAATTGAGCTAACTGAAGTTTTATTTTTTAATACTTTTTTGCAAGTTCGAACCTGGCGATATTCTTCGGGAATACCTGCGAACTTCACAGCAAATCAAAAAGTTTTAAAAGTGGAATTTGTTTTAAGTCAAAGTCAAAGACACTTCACACTTCGTGCCGTACTCTAAATATTTAGTCTCACGTCTGTCTTGAAGCCAATTTTAGATATTTGGATTCACCGTTGTTGGATTTGCATCACAAAAATATCCAATAAAAGTGAAATCTCCTCATGTTGATCCCATACATATACTTTACTACTTTGTCTTAATAATACATTTACTTGAAATCTAAAGCTTGGTTCACACTTGTAATTAACTTAACTTAAAGCTCAGATAAACCAAACTGGTTTATTATGAAAAATGAATAAACTTATTGTAAACATTATTTAATCGTCGCCAAATATTGTTTTAATCCTCTAAATTTTATGTAAAACAATCGCAAAACCCACTTTGCAATCGCATGTCGACAGAAAAATGCCTTATGGGAAAAGGCAAAAGCAATAACGTTAACAAGTCATGATCATGCGCAATCCGCACAAGTTATGGCTGGCTGAAAAGCCTGAAATCCGAGCATTCCACCATTTTCATGTTGACTGTGTAGACTAGAGTCGTGCCAAGATTTCTCTTATTCATTTTTCTCAATAAAACCTTTAAACTTAACGTAACATAACTTAAGAAATTGTGTTCAGACATACGATAACTATTCTTAATTCTGACCAATGACATCGAAGACTGCCATGTTTGATCTAGTGCAGTTGTTTGCTATTGGCAGAATTAAGAAGTTAAATCAAAACAATGCACCTAAATTTCTTCTTAGTTAAGTACAAATGTAAACACGAGTGTGAACCCACCTTAACATTCTCTTAATTATTAACATTTAAGTAATGATCTAACACAATGTACAGGTTTTTCCCCCCCATTTTTAATTCCATCCATTCATAGCATTTTGAATTTTTTATGTGAAAATTAAGTTCATAACTTTTAATTTCTGCAAGCAGTCTTCGAAGAAAAGAAGAGTGGCAACTCGACCGAATCGTTTGTCGAGTTCATGGCCGGCTATTTCACAGTTGGCGAATTCTTTGCAAGACTTCACCGTCTTTGACCTAAACCGCTTAGCACACAATAGTGATGTCTGCGTTAAATCACGGTTCTAATAAATAGGAATCTAACAATCTTAGGTCAACTGCTTCCTCGATTGGCTCCAAAAATCCCCCATTCTTTTTTTGCCGCATCCCCTGTTAATACCCAGTGGTGTACTCAGGACGTGTATTTGGGAACAAAAAACATCTAAAAATTGAATTTGTGGGTGGCAGGTATCCATAAATTTACCATTCTGCGGTGTGGCTGGCTGGATGGCTGCTCCTTCTCTTGTTATTAGGGCAAAAATTTGCCACGAGATAGAAAGAAGTTCTCAATTTTTCCACCAGCTGCTGCTCATTTGAATTTTAAATTCATCCAATCATAGCTGCTAAGTCTCAAAGGAATGCCATAAACATTGGACGCAATTTTCAGTGTTTTCAAATGTAATTACGAACTCGAAACTGAAATTTTTAGGTCAGTGTCACGTCAGTTTCCTTATTAACGTGGGTGGATCGACGAGAACTTTTCAAGGGAGGGGCAAAGCAAATAAATTCCAAAAAAAAAAATTATAGTAATGCCAATAGCTGCCATGTTTTGGAGAAGTGCTCTGGAACCTAGTGTTGAAATTATCAATTTTAACAGTCAATCACTAAACTCAACATTGTAGAAATAAGAATTCAAAGGTGAGCAAATAGTGCCACATTGCGACATTCATAGAAATATTATCAAAATCCGAAAAACTGCCACCAGGTGATTGATCATGTGGTCAGTGGAGAGCAGCACCAAGCCACCAACTAGTGACAACCTTGGGAATTAACGTGTTCTGCTGAGTTCTCACAGAAAACAAAAAAAAAAAAAGAAAAAGAAAGAAAATCTTAATTCACCGGTAGATGGCAGTTTAATAAATTTGCCTCATGATATGAAATAAAAGTAGGCAAAGCAGCTGCAGTGGAGAAGTTTAAGAAGCAATTAGACGTGAGCAAACAGCAAAAACCTGCTAAATCAGTTTTCTTATTAAACCGACTTCACTTTTCTATTCCTACATCCATTCCATCATCATCCAATTCCATTCAATTTTTTTGAATTCAATTAAAGAAGGCTTTATTGAAAAGAGGGTAAAATCCGTGAAATTTTTTCAGATTCATCATCTCCCTTTTGAAGCTGTGGTCAACGATAAGAGTGTGCTTTGAATTGATGTGTGAAGAGAAGAGGTGCGGGGATGGCTTTCCTATATTTGTCACTCGAATCAATATGGCGGTGCCAAGCTGCGGATTTCTTTATATATATATATTCCTATCTCATGTTTGCTCGAGAAAAACTGCATCAAAAGAGAGTAGGGAATAGAAAATTGAAAAAGAGCGTTGACAAAAAAATATTTTTCTCCTTTTCAAACTGCTGTAAAAAGACGAAGGAAAAAAAATCCGTCGCAATCGGCACAAAGTCAATAAAAAAACCAATTAGAAGAAAAAAATAGCGCGACTGTATTGTTACGTCCGCGCTAAACAAAGGTGCTACTGCGTACTGCCACGCTGTGGATTCTAATTAAACAAGTAATCAATATGAAAAGAGTAATGAAACCCTTTTGACCCATTCAACCGGCGTGATCAATTTCTATTTCAAAGAATAAGCGGCTTATACGAGTATAATCATCGTTCCTTCACGGTTCTCTTACCGTAAATTCTCTTTTAATTCCATGGCCTCGAAATAGTTTTGGTAATTAATTCCAAGGATTTGGGCAAACCCGAGCCGAGAATTAGATTCTTTCGTACATATGTTCACCTAGCGGTGGAATAAAACACTTCTCTATCTTATCTTATCTTATCTTCTTTGTGTCTCGCCCGTTGGACTGATTTAACCAATCATCCCATCTCAACATCTGCCAAATTCGAGATGCAATATGCAAGGCAACGGGTCACTGTCGGTCGGTTCCAAGAAGATTGCCAAAAGTATAAAGTGGCTGGATCTGCTCCGCTTTCAAACTGCATTTGAAAACTTATCCAGACGTTTGAGAAGCTCCATTTCAATCAAATATTTAATACTCGCACTGAGTAAACCTGTTCACCTGAAGAAAACTGCACTTAAGTCAAACAAAAGATGATCCTTTTTTCTTCTTTTCGCAGGAAATGGACCGATGAATGAAAGCGTTGCCAGCTTTAAGATTTGGGCTCGATTTTACAATATGGTTTTGTTTGTGCTAACCAGACAAAGCCAACGATGGCTTTGCGCACGAGCAGTGGGTTGTCCGAAGAAATATCGAAAATTCAGCCTTAACTCTTGGCATTACCAACCAGCAAGTAATAACACAAGTGTAATAAGCCAAAGCTTTTATTCGCTAAAAGTATGCTTCATGAACTTTTCTATTACTCACACTGCCATTACTCAAGACCTGGGTGTGAGTCCCGTACCTGCTGCTTTGGCTTTGCTAAACTAAACACCACACCATACAGCTTCTTGGATGTGGACGATCCCCTGCGGTAAACACAGAAACTATTTTACTAGGTGAAAGCTCTGGTATCAATTTTCAGATTCTATCTGTGGAAGCACGCGTTTATCCTCAATTTTCTGCTGCACCCTGTGAACGTTAACGCTCCCACTGAAGATCATCATCAATAATTACTGATGTGAAAAACAAGGTTAAGAAAATGCACGCTTTAATAAGTTGGCCATCTGGAGGCAAACATCACTTCCAGGCTCAAATTGTGACGTCATTTATTAACCATCAGAAGACTGGCGATGACCACAAAACTGGCAATAAAACCCGGCATTACGGTTGACCAAAATTATTAAAGTACCGGTATATTGCTTATTCGACGAAGCATTTGTAATTATTTTCAATTTCGATTTGAGTGATTTTGATTTGCTGCGAACAAATCAAAAAAATAAATAGTTGATTGGACCAGACGCACTCACCAGGTGGCATATGAATTATTTATTTTAATACGTTAAAATGAAATCAATGTCATTAAATTAGCAAAAATTTGTAATTTTATTTTACTCATTTCATGTCATTCTGTCAATTTTGCACCACCTGATGGGCAAGTCTGAAAATATCCATTAAAATGTGTGGATTTTTTTTTAATAGTGTTTTTCTTTTTGTCCACAACTATCTTGCATTAGGGAGTTCTTTTAGCCACTTGAATCGAATAAGGAATGCAAAAACTGTACAAATTATCATTGTACCTGGTAAGCCTTTGAGTATATATGGATTACGAAAGGCTTAAGTTACAAGAAACTGACAGTGCAGAAGTGAAACGTGTGGACATAGTTATCTGGCTTTATCATTAAATAAGAAAAAAATGCAGAGAATTACTAGGAATTTGATAGATTAACAATTAAACACAACAACGTTAAGTAATGAATGAGATCATTTAATATTCATTTATGAAAATCCTTAATTGACAGATTTGCTAAATCTCGTTTTAGATTATTTATTCTCCAACATGTCAAACGTAAAAGAGTTGGCACGAAACATTAAGTTGAATGTTATGATGTCTCGCTCTTTAACATGAAATGAGATTACACATTACAATTTGGTTAGTTGGCTTACTCCAAACCACCACAATTTCTGAAAATATGCTAACCACAACCCCTTCTCCTCCTGCTCATTCCACTTGATTAAATGCCACCATTATCATCTGGTTACAATAGATGCCAATTAACCCAAATCTCAATTGCTTGTGACTGATATAAAGTTAAGGCAAGCATTCGCTTCATTGAGCACTTAGAAAGAGTAAACAAGCTAAAATTAAAATTAAAATTAAACATCAAATAAGTTGATGCTTATTAAATTCCCCCAATTAAACTTTCATTGTTAATTATAATGTACGGCATTGTAATTATAATTGCATCATTATAGCAAATAACAATTGTCTAATTAACCTTGTTTTAAGTTTATTAACTTGTCATGCTTCTAATTACTTAAGAGAGTTAAAAACACTTAGAATGCTAATTTTTCACATTTCACATGTATATCCAGTGCAGAGAAAACTCTCTGCACTGCATTTGTCACAACAACTTTCACTTTAAGGCAGGACACAGGTGGTCATACTGTCAATTCCATAACCATTTTTGTTTGAGCACAAAAGCAAATAAAAAGGAAGGAAGGAAACAGAGTGGTCAACCAAAGGTGAAGCTGCAGAAGAGAAGGAGTATGAAGGTGCTGTAGATGCAGTGCAGTGCAGTGCAGTGCAGTGCAGAAGCTGCTATGCATTGCAATGAGGCCAGTCATAAAATGATTGATGATAGATTCCCTCAAGCAACCAAAATGTTATAAAAAAATATTTCTTTTTTGCCAACTACAAAAGACTTGACAAAAATAAAAGAGTAGAAATGGTAAACAAAAATAAAAGCATTAAATGAATGAGATTGCAAATGTAAGAAAACAGAAGCATCAAATCACAGAATTCCATTAGGTTAATCACTTTCCACGTGCTTGAGCACAAATGTGTCTACACTCCAAAGCCTACAAGTTAATCCCAAAATAGAGCGAGATTTTGAATTCATTTGGCTTGTTGCAATCTCCGAAATGAATTTCAATTGCAAACAATAATAATAAAAAAAAGGAGCAATTCCAGGAATAGATACATACAACGCCTACTGTGAACAACTGCTCTTCTAGATTACCTCGTGATGGATGGGAGTAGAATGAAATACCAGTTAATGGCATTAAAGAATCGAGACTATGCAATCTACGAAATTGTGTTCTGAGTACAATGTGTAACTTTGGAATTGGTTTATGCGTGTGTGTAATACAGTCACGATAAAATATAAACTTAATTCATTCTTGTCAATATCAGCGAACAGATGGAAATAAGACAGTGGAGTTTTCACTAGTGTTTTTCGTTCCGTTCATCGCGCGTCGTTTTACGACTGCGGTTTCATCACAGACGTCACTTTTTGCCGTCGCTAGTGATTCACCGGTGCGATGATTATTCAATGTCTTTTTACTTTGTTCCTTTGTTCTTTCATTGCTAATTCGTTGGAAATCGGCCAATGAAAGCGAGGAACGGCAGATGCAACTTCCAGGGCCATCACCGCTTTTTGATACGTGGCACGTTGTCTTCGACGACGTTTGGGATGAATTTTTTTTCTTCTAAAAAATCGGATTTAATTTTAAGTAGTTGAGCATTTCTTCAGATTATTTAAGTGTTGGTTGGCATGGTTGCTTCTCAATTTAAAAGATGTCAATTTAAAACCAGCTGCAGGTGATGGGTTATTTCAGGCATGGATAAATCTGACATGGCATTTTCTTCTGATGGGAACTAAACTTGTCACAACTGTTTGTTGCCTTGCATATTGCATGTAACTTAATGCTAAATGGGACTGTCAATTCCCTTGATAAACAGCTCCAGTAATTAATCACTAAACTGTGCAATCAACCACTTTGCTCGTGTGATGTTATGACAGCTCAGTCTCTTTCGAACTAACCACTGTGGTAACTCCTCTTAAGCAACCCAAAACCGTTGCACGTTCCGACACAATTGAGATTCCGCTCGTATTGCATCAGACGATGGAGCGTCATTTCCTGGAAAAGCACTTTTCGCTTAATTAAGAATTAATGTCAGTTAAAAAGCTTTGGTTGAAAAATTAAACACTGAACGACGACTGCAGTTTGTGTTGAGTATAAACTTCTCTTTCGGCCATAACTGGAGTCAAAAGACAGTTCCATTCATTGCCATTACCAGTGCCGGCCGGCATGTTGTGTAGGAACATGCCCTGCCCCAACATTAACATTCGAACTTGGTCGTCGAGTCCGAATAATACCGGCTTTAAGCTTAATTACACATGTTATTGATCATTCGGCGAATAATGGCCGCTTCCAATGTCACATCTTCCATTAACAATTTTATGATTGCCATCCAAACAAATCTTCCATTAACCATTTTCTGATTGTCATTCGTATAAAAGATGAATAGGCCATTTCCCTTTATAATAATAACAATATGCCATTAATTAATTTATCGCACCAATCAATACAATTCATCATTGCAACAATCTGACCAATCTAAACATGCAATTTATAACCTGTAATTACCCATAATTAATTATAACTATCATTTTTTAAACTGGATGACGCAATTTGTAGCATTGATTACTGCAAATTTTACGTGCACAAAAACACATTGTAAATCCAAACGTCTAAAATTAACTTAAGTCAGATGTGAGATTAAATATTAGATTTTTTAGGCTGCTCAAATGAGTAGAAAATGGCTTCAACGTTAAACACCTTCTTAAAATGCTTAATTTTATCTGTCTAAATTTACAGTGCAATGGGATGTTGAAATTTAGGGTTCGAATTAGTGACCAAAGTCTGGTTTCCATATTGAAATACTTTGGCACATTTGTCAGATGTAGCAAGTTGTTTCAGTCTATATTGAGTTTGCACACAGCACCGTCAGCTGTTGCTGCTTTGTTCTATTTAGCTTCGATTGTTATTCTACAAAATGGCTGGCATTTGTCTCTATCATTGCTGCAGGATTTACCCAACTATTTCAACCACGGCAGGCCTGATTTGCTTGAGGTAGCAGCAGCTAGAAGAAAGATCCTTATTGCGTGCAGTGTTTACAAAAAGTAATGAGAAAAATTCCCATTGGGCTGCAGCCTATTAATTCTTTTCCCTGGAGATATTCGCTCAAGGAAGTAGCAAATACTTCTTGGATATTGGTGCTGTAAGAATTCTTTCACTGTACGTAATAATTTTAACGTGCTTGTCATTCCATTCTTTGCTACATCTCACGACGTGAATAATTTCTCCATTCAAGTGTTCCAAGTGAAACGTCTTTAAGTCTAGGTAATGGCAAATCAGCACCTAATCCATAAACGACGTACTGCATGTAATCAAAAGTGACAAGAAAAATTTTAATTTTTCATACATTTTCTACTAAGAAATGGAGAAACTTTTACAAATCACATGAAACTTACTAATCCCCTCCTGCTCAAAGTAGAGACTAAACTTGTTCTGTCTACTTATACACATCTATTAAAGTGTAAATTTACACCCATATTTCTATGTTTCTTATAAAGGTCATCAAAACTTTGGTTGTCAAGAGTGGGGCCGCATGTGTGAGAAGATCCTCTGACTAAACATAAGAAAGTGGTACGTACAGTGATTTCAGAAGCAGGTCAAACACCATCTCCTGTATTCATATTTTTAACCGTTAAAGAGAAAGAAAAATTTTCAGTTGTAAATTTGTACATCGCCATGTAATTAACTTATTCTAAAACTGGTTTTTAAAGTTAAAATTTAATATGAAATCAAACGTGCAAATTTGCCCCAAGTGTCTGTTTTGATGTTTTATTAATTCGAAATGAGTTTCTTCATGAGATAAAATAGTATAAACCGACTCTTCAAAACTAGTGATTATTACATTTTTAATTTCAGGCTGCACGCTGACATTAGACGTGGAAATGCAAGATTATTGCGGCGATCAAGCGTCTTTAATATATTAATAATGTTTACACCATCTGGCTTACATTAAAATCTCTTCAGACTTTAAATATGGTCACCACTTTTAGGAATGTTCCTTAAATTGTTTGCATTGTCCCTGTAAAAGGCCATTGGAGAAGTGCATATTGCCCAGGCTACAAAGAATGCGAATATGAAGACATTCCTCATCGTTGGCCAAATTCCATGACATTCTTGTCACGCTTCACAGCCAGTAATGAACAAAGTTGGCTCCTCCTGGTAATAAACTTTGCACGTCACTTCCTTACTCATTTGCATAATCACATTACCATTTCAATTTCAATATTGATTCTTCGACAAAATACGAGACAATTGCCAATTATTCAACAGCGGCCAATCAAAACATTTCATTTACCTTGTGCACAAAGGATTACAAGACGAAGATGAAATTTACACGACTCGAGTGGTTTGAAGCAAAAGCAACTACAGTAAAGTCTCAAAAAAAACAAAAAAACTCAACATTTTAGTAAAAGTTATAAAAATATTTTTCTATAGAATTAAAACAACGTTGTGTAGTAACACGTGTCATTGTTTTCTTTTAACTTTAAAGGGAAAATGTATAAAATTGTTGTTAAGTCTCTTCTCAGGTGAAAATCCCAGCTGTCAAATTAGTAGCCACGCAACCGGAAGAGGTTAAAAACCCAGCCACATCAAATCTGTGTCATCACCAACAGACCAAGCAAAATAAAAAAGAAAGTGAAAGAAGTTTTCGAGGAAAAAAATGGGGAGACGAAAAGAGGAGGGAGAAAAAACGATCCAGGAATGGATCAAAGTCATTTCACACTTGATCACACACAGGAAAACCTCACAAGATGGATGACAAGAATGGGAAGGGAGAAAAAAATGAAAGTATTTTAAAAAGGGTGCTGACGAATTGTATATGAGTTGGCCGTCTTCCGGTTCGAGTGCAGTGGCCTGCGAATGTGAATTAAATATCGATATAAATATGTGATGTTTTTTAATTACGAATGGTCGGTTTATCTGTAATTACTTCCGCTTTTTATTAATGTTACGGACTCATTACTTGTTTACACTTACATGTAGTGTGACAGTGTGTTATGCAAAAAATATTAAAAACAGTTGGTGTGAGTTGCAGGAAATGTGCAGGAAGAGCTATTTTTAGAATTTAGTGTGATTCAAGCGGTATTAGTCAGAATTTTGAATAGTCACTTGTAATTGCAGTGAATTTATTAACACTTTGCTCTGTAATGTTGTGGAAAGTAGGATATTACGGTACTGTATTAGTTTTGTTTTTGACAAATTTCAGCTCAATACCCAACGACACCTGTTAAAAACCAGTCATGCATCAATTGTCGCGATAAAGAGGGTTGAGAGATGCTGCTAACTAGTAGCAAAAAGTCAAACTATTTTTGTTTTTATAAACTTGCTCAAAAGTAGCATAGCAATTGAGCAACACCTGTAACTTGAGACAAATAGTTTTCAGTTTCACTATGACTTGAAATCAAGTTTTAAAGTATTCTTAATTTAGTGTAATTAAATAACCAGTCGCAAACTTGTTAAGTCAAGTTATAATAGCAACAAATTAGTGAAAGCAAGTTTTTACCTTAATAAACTCATATTTCCACATTTATTAACTGATGGTAACGCATAATTAGAATTTGGGAATTAGTAATTATATAAAAAAAATTGCAATGATTTTTTCTGATGTTGAAATTTAATACTCAAGACAAGTCAAATTGAAGAGAAATTTCTACTCAGGAAGCAAAACACTTGGTTGAATTACCTGCAAAATTTTCATTTAAAAACATAAAATAGCAACAGTAAAAGACATCTGTTGGAATACACGAATACAACCACAATAAAGCAGTAGCGTTTCGATTTACTTTAAAATATAATGCATTCAGTCATTTTCCATTTCTACACATCTTTTAGCATCTGATATCATACATTTTCAGTCAAATTCAGATTAGACTAGTAATCACTAAATCTCTTTCCCAACAATTTTTGGCACAGTTAAGAAAGCTCTATCTTATTTAACCATTTCAAAGATATCAGCATGTAAAGTATTTAACTCAATCGAAAACGTTAATGCGCTTTAAACTCTTGCAAATTACCAGTAACGTTTCCTAAACAAATTTTACTTTAGCCAAGCACTTTAGCTGATCTAATTAAATTGCCTTGCTTATTCCCAAAAGGCCTAAGTTACCATTGCATTAGTACCAGTTGCTGCAGCCAGAGGTGCGCGGAATTGCAATATACTGTACTGCAAATTAAACTTTCAAAATCCTAAACGTGCCCTTCACTTAAAAAACTCCAAATCGCTGTAAACCAATTGAATTACTTCGCACCGAATCCAACAACAGATTGAACGTCTTTAATCGTTAAAGTGTAATAACAGTTATTACGACTGGCAGTAGACGTCGTTGCAGAAAAGACAAAATGTCTCATCTGTCCAATCATCGAATCAATTCAAACAACATTAATACTTAAATATAACAAGGAACAGTCTTTGTTTTACCGTAGCGTGCAGTGCTTTTTTCAGATTCTAAACGTTAATATTGCACGCTTGTTTGCCCCATTTCTTAATTCATTCTTTCATTTTTTTTACAGTGATTTCAGAAAAAAGTGGAGCCAAGTCTCCAAAAAGCAACTGCAAACCATGACACACATCAGTAAAAAGTTTGTTGCTTTTGGTAGAAAGTGACTGCTAGCCTTTCAAAAGGAAATCAATTACTAAATAGAAAAGTGTATCCAAATCCCTCCACTTGAAAAATTTGAGGGAAAATATCGACAACTGTGGGAAAATCTTACCTCTGTAGTAGAAGCATTATGAAGAAAGCATCCATTTAGCCATATGCAAAAGCTTTAAAGAAAATCTACATTTTCCCGCTTTGTATAAATGTATCTTTATTTGTACTTTAAAAGTAATCAGTTATTCTGTTATTCCATATCCACATTTAAAATTCGCCTTTAGTAAGAAAACATGTGTATCATATTTTCCACTTAAGCAAAATAAAAGCTTTACCTCTGGCAAATGGTAAATAACATAACCTCTATTAGAGAGAATAGTATTTTCCGTTTTGCTTTTCAGTGCAGTCGAAAAATTCATACGGTATAGTTGCACCAATAAAAAGTTAAAATTTAAACCGAGTTTAACAACACTTTTAACTTTAACTTTGGTTGGTGCAATCGATCCTTTAATCTGTTTAACTTTTTAAACTAGCCGACCGAATTGGAGCAAGCTTATTATTTCCCATTGCTGATGGTATCAAGAGGAAAAAGTAAAAGTGATATTGCAATCGTGAATTACGCTGCGATATATCACTCGTGCAAGATACATGGGTACTTCTAGTGGCACGTCCATCCAAATTTGCAGCGCTTCATCCCCTACCATTTTGCTCACACCACATAAAGCAGAAACTTTTCAGAGCAATGCTCTGAATACCAGCCATCCAGCGCATATGCTTTAAATCACCTTTGGTGTAGGAGACCCCACTGTGAATAAAACATAGACATCTTGCAGTGGCCAAAGTGGGTAGCCAAAAGTACAGTCGACCAAACGTGGCCAGTTATTGCCCAAAGAGGTAGGGGGTTGAAGGCAGCCATATTTCACTAGAGATGCATGGTCTCACTCCGCCCACGCATTCCTAAGCTCAGCAGGGTAGTTGAACTACAGGGGAGCTCAAGCAATTGATGTTTACCACTACATGCCTTTCTAATGGTTGGGTCGGGTTTTAAGCTTCCAAACTTGGTGGGAATTGAAATTTCCAATATTGTACTTCATCGAATAGAAGCCAACGGCTTTAATTTAAGTTCGTCGTGTACCATCCTCCCATAAGAGGTCCTGGAAGGCTGCTGACCACATTTACAAAAGAACAACTATCTAAGGAACATTTTAAACACTGGGTTGTTAAGGGGTATGGTTATAATGAAATACATAGAAAGAAAAGTTGGGAATATACGGTACATTTCTCAAATAGGACTTGGGTCTCAATTAACGCACCTCCAAATTTGTTTAAAACGTTCAAAACACACGTTAGATATAGCTGTTCTTAAGAGTGTTTTAGGATTGTTTTTAGCAATAATAATGCTAAAATCAACATTCAACATCTTTAAATAAGAGATTAAAATATAAAAAAATTTGGGGAAAAATAAAATTTGCAAAATAGGCCATAGAGCAAACTTTGAATTCAATTATCTCTCATTGTATTGAGAGATTAGTAAAATAATTTTAGGGGATAATATAATTCAGTATGATAATTGTTTTGTACCAATTTCAGGCAATTCCATTACCTTTAGGTCGGGAGGCTCTCCTTGTTAGTTATACTGTTCCCTAAAATTGTTTTAGGCACTTCTCAATATTCTGCGAGATAATTGAATGTAAAGTTAGCATTGAAATGTGTTACAACTAAGTTTCAAGCTTATTTTCCCCCCACATTCTTAAGCTAGCTCGCATTGAAATAAACTCGCCAAAATTCGTAACTCAAGATAAAAACTGAAACTTTAGATTTAATTGTCTCGCCAAATATTGAGCTGCATAAAACCATTTCAGGAAACAATATAACTTGATACTGTAACATGACTGTTTGGTGGTAATACCGTAACAATCAGTAATTGGTAAGGAGAAGCTCTCCTTGTTAGTGGTAAAGATAGAACGACACAACATTCGCGTTGAAAAATCGACAAATCTTTAGTCATTATCAAACACCTTACAGTACATCACGCTACATGACGGCAAAACCATGCAACAAAATTGCAACTTGCATTTCATCGACGTTTTTTTGCCGAAATTCGTTATTCGCTTAAAATTTCCACACGAAGAAAAATTCCCATCATCATCCCTAGAGATCGGTTCAAGCTGCTGACATGTGTCTTTTTTTACACCTGTTTCTTCTTCTTCTTCTTCTTCGCCTTTTTTTTTTTTTTTTTTTTTTTTTTACACCTTGACGACTTTCACCAGAGGCTGCAGAATCCCCCTCAGAACCAATCAATATTTGCAGCCATAATTCAGTCGGTGTCGCTTGGCGTATTTTATCCGTTCGCATATTTTGTCGCCGAGAAATACGGTCAGAGGAAGTCAGGCCTGTCTGAAAGAATTCCCACAAGAGACATATTAATACTTTAAAGCTGTTTAATCATAGATGCTATTATAGCTATGTGATGACATTAATCGGTTTAAGTTGTGGTAAGCCTATCCGCGGTTTTCAGTCTCGGTAATCGGTTTTCTAACAGCTATGCCTTTCATGTTTTCCTACTTTTGCTGATAACTTAACAACCGCAAGTGAAGTGACTACAAAAGCCGCAGAGTTTAGAAGCCAACATAACATGTTTAGAGACTAGGATCAAGAACAATATAAGATAGTAGAGGAAAGAGAAAGAACAAGATTACACCTACGCTGTCACTAGAATTGTCAATAAAGATAATATTTATTCGGAAAGTTTGGCAGATCTTAAAGAGACTCTGCCGATGGTGCGTGAGCTGCACATAGACATTAAATTCCAGTAAAAAAAATTGGTGCCAATCATTATTTCCTAGGTATTTGACTTAACGACTTGAAGAATTTAGTATCGATACTGAAAATACATTTTTTTCGTATCAATGGCGCTACAAACAACGGACTAAGCTCGTAGATAAGCTGTTTTATGTCGTCTTTCGAGTAAGGTACTTGACACTTCTCCCTTTTAAGAAAGAATTATTATTTGCACTTGCTCCATGGGTCATAAAAAGTTATTTCTTATAAGGTAAATGAAAGATTTTTTTTAACATGCATTATTCACAGTAAGTTTTTAACGTCATTTTGAGTACTCAGATGAAATTCTAACCGAATCCAAAAAATTGCAAATATTTCAAAATACCAACACTAATGAATAAAAGCAGGGGTTGGGAGGTGGAAAACCTAAATTTGCAATTTATATACAAAACCAACCAGCAGCATCAGAAAATATTTTTAAAACAAAGTAAATAAAATTAAGAAAAAGAAATAAAACTTTAGTGACCTTATCACCATCCGCATTAGAAATTCACGCAACGAAACAACTCCTTTTTACCCTTAAACAAACCCCATCAAATTAATTTAGCACCCGTTGCAGTTCCCCTCATGCGTATATTCAAACGAAGCCTTCGCGGAGCTCTCTAACTGCCTTCTTCCACCGTATAAAAGTGTCGAAGGTGATTTTAATTTGCCATGCAAATGAAACTGAGTCGATCGAGAGGAAGGAAAATGATTTAGCTAAAGAGCGAATCAAAAGAAGTCGGGCGCATTGAAAATAAAATCGAAACGAATACTAAAAAGGGTAATAACGCTTTGCCAGCGGCGCACGACTCGTCCGACTGCCATTGACGGCTCCTCCCTCCACCTTCAATCCGCCACACCCTTCCACGCCTAGCCCTACAGCCATTTACACTAAGAAAACGACCCGCGGAAATATATTCTCCCATCAAACCAACTTAGGACTTTGTTCGACAACCAACTTC
The DNA here is from genome assembly GCA_034695745.1 of Geophilus truncorum. NCBI lineage: Eukaryota > Metazoa > Arthropoda > Chilopoda > Geophilomorpha > Geophilidae > Geophilus > Geophilus truncorum. Next base: position 67,466 of record JAQFZP010000010.1, on the reverse strand, counting down.
GGATGGCACGGGAAATTCTTTTTCATTATTCATGAAAAGGGACGGGGATGGCTAAAGAAAGAGAAGAGAGACGAACAGAGCAAGAAAGGTGGATAAATGGAATCAGCGAATCAATCAATGCGTTGCGTTGCGTTGCGAGGCTGCTTTCAAAGGATTTGCGCTTATAAAATTGCAACTTGTCGTTAAGGGTTTTGAAAAATTTAGCAAATTTCGCAGGTGCCAACCAGATTGTGTTTGTTGGAAGAGCACAAAAGAAAGGTATTGATTGGTTTCGTTTCTTTGCTTCGCTGCTGTTTGCTGCCATTGTGTGGCAATGAATGTTGACTAATGTTACTTGTTGACCAATGCTGATGCCAGTGACAATGACAAGCGATTCGCTTTCGCTAATTAGTGCCTCTGATAGAACTTTTCCAACACTTCGTGGTGTAGTTAAGGAATGTTAACTTCACAGCAACCCATGCATCTCATAAATTAAATAATCTAAGATACGGTACAAGTTCAAATACCACTTAACATGACCTTTTAAAACCTACAATATGACGTAATCCGCGATGATCTAATTGCAAATAACTGCTTCAGGCTGAGAAAGGAAATTAAAAATTCCACTTTTTACCATAAGAATCCAAATTATTAATTAAAGCAACAATAAATCTCCATCAAAATCCCCCCTTTTGCATGAATCTTTGCCAAAAAGCAAAACAAGCATAACAAATAACGTGATTTAGTGCGTTATATACGCATAAATATAAATTTTATATAGATTTTTTTCTTTTTCTGCTCTATAAACTTGATATTCTAATCAAATGAGTTTCCTAAGCCCTTCCTTAACCGGACTCGACTCAATTCCTCCATCGTTTTGTGGTTGAAGGAACTTTGCCATTGTATGCAACTTTTTCTCCTTTATTCCATTCTTTTATTTTATTTTTACTATTTTAAATGCAATCGACTGAAACAAAAGAAGAAACAAAGAAATTCTTCTCACAAAAAAATTTCTTTTATAATAGTCCCACGAAGCCCCCCAACCTTCCCTCCAAAAAAAAAAAAAAATAAATAAAAATTTTTTTTTCTTTCTTTTCAAAAATTACTGTTCTTTTATTTTGTCGGTTTTGCAAAATTTTATTTGCTAAGAATTTCTTTTTAGGACAACATTTTATCAATCAAATCACTTAATCCTTAAATTCAGCAGTTAAAAATATCCGCATGTCAGACCAAACAGCGAATCTCATTAAGGTATTAAAACAGCGTAAAAAGAAAGCGAACCAACTTCACTTCCACCTAATTAAAAGTTCCAGAATGCACAAACCCATGAAATTCCACCTCTTTCAATTCCCTTTTCCCTCACTCCATATCATCTTCATCCCTTTACAACCATACATTTAAAAAAGGTATTTGATTTTCATTAAAATAAATGCCAGTGATGAAAATTACATTTCTAACAAAGAAACGCCTTCCTTATCTTTTCTTGCAATAATTTAATAGCAAATTTTCACTGTTCCTGTTTTCATGTGAATGCCAACACACAAATAAAGTAAACAGTTTTTGTTTACCATACCAGTAGTAAATAAAAATAAAAGTACGACATTCACCCCTAATTCTATGTGAAATGTTAAAAAACTGAATTACAGTAAAATAAGTGCTAAAGAAAAATCACGTTTGCACACACTCTAGTGAGTAAACCCAATACTTCGAATTTGTATCATTCGGCTCAATGTATATCATTTTGCATTATGTGGCCTCATCTGCGCCTGTACAGTTGTGATGTTCCAACTAAAACATGATAATTTAGATGTTTACCAAACGAAAGTTGAGTCAAGATTAATGCTTTATTCTCCTGCTCATTGTTACATATGGTACTAACAATTTGTCATAAATTTATCAAACTATCAATAGGGGACACTAGTCACACAACGCCGTAAAGCTATCTTCATTGAAAGTTAGGTAAAAATTATGTAATTGAACATTTTTGAGCATGCTCAGTGCAGCAAAAAAAAGTTATACTTCTTACTAATAGTTAGCAGTATTTTCAGATTTACTTCTATCTTTATTTACTCTTGATCGTACTTATGAATGAATTCTGTCAAGAAATTATAAATTAATCAATTAAACACCAGTTATCTGTGTCTATATAATTGTTATTTATTATTTTCTAATTGGCGTAATCATTGACTAACAGATAAGTTAAGGCTATCAATTTGCCATTATATTTCCTGTATCATCAACAGCTCATAACCATTTTGATTACAAGGCAGAAAACACTGAACGGAGCTATTGATGGGCAACTGCGATAACCCACAGGGCACATCAGCTGGCAAAGACATTAGCCCTAATGTTTGTCCACAAACAACCAAAACCAAATTTAAGCTTGGCCTTAATCAGCTACACAGTCACCAAAACTGCAATACAACCTCTGGTGAGAAAATTGTAAACTAACAGGTTTGACGTGAAAACATGTCACGAAAAATAATAATACAATTTTTTTTTAATTTTTTTTTTTTTTTGGTAAAGATTTAAAAAACGAAGGTTTTGCTACTTCACCTTTACCTTTCCCCGTGTAATTGCTTTTACTGGACTGCTTGACCTTAGTAACTTGCTATTTCGCCACTTAGAAGCTGGTAATGAAGCATCACGTCTATGTAGGCCAGCAGAGTCATTTATAAATATAACTAACTTTAAAGCAACTGGATGCGTTTAACACCAAACTAATTACAGAATCTGATTAATCCTGAATCTTGTAATCAGTTTAATCCCGTTTCAGACATTGAAAAGCTTGATTAGAAACTCGGAAAGCAGAATCCTTTCTAATCAGAAATGAAGAGAAAAGAAAAAAACTTAAATCTGGTTTTGTCTGCAGATAAGACTAAGTTTTTTTTCTTCTGTTTTTTAAACCAGTAATTTGTAAAGTTTTTTTTAAAGCAGTGAATTAGTGCTTCATCCAAAGATGGCTATAATAATACATTACACTTAGCAGCCATTATCTAAGATACTAGACGTTAATTCTTTTTTTCAAATTGCATTATCTTTACAAAATAATTACAAAAACTCTTGCAAAATGCTAAAATATTCATGCCACATTTTCAACTAGATCTCACCGCATTTTCTTCACATTTTTTTTACTTTAAAAACTCATTCTTTTTAAAATAAATAAAAAAAAATTATAATAAATTTCCATCACAAAACAGACATTTCCTACCCAACATTAAAAGAATTTCCTGCATCAAAATTAACGTTAAAAAAACATGAATTAATCATACTTATAATCCTAGCAAAAATCCCTAAAATCTCATTTATCATATACATAAACAAATGTCAAATGTCAAAACATAGCAAAACAAGTTTCAACCACATTTCTTAAAACTCAAAAGGAAAAAAAAACAACAACAACAACAACAACAAACAAACCAAAACACAAACAATTAAAACAAGAAAACAAAATACGGTATATCAAATACTCACATGCAACAACCAGCACAACACAACAACACAGTCATGGCTGACTACAAACGAACTCCCAAACTCAAAACACAAATTCCATTGACCCACCACTTCAAAACGGCTCCACAAGACTTTTTTTTATCACAAGTAGCATCAGAAACAGCCATTTTCGAGGTCACTTACCCCATTGCATTCCTGACTTTCATCCACCACAGACTGGGTCAAGACGAGCAACCATGACGTAACGCTATAAATCAAGGGATTCACTCCGCTACAGCGAGAACAATGCCAAGAATTCGCGATAATCAGCTCCTACCATTTCCTATCAAATTTCCTTTAATTACCTTCTAAAACTTTCAAACAATGTTCGAATTTTTTTTCCTTCAGCAAATTAGTCGCAAAAAAGGCAAGAAGAGTGGGTGGGGTAGGGAAGGGTTAATTTTCGAGAATGTTTTCTGGGGAGATGAAGGAACTTCCGGTGATTGATGGATCGACACGCAGATATCTTCATCAAATGCAAATGAGAGGAAAAATTCCAAAGATTCTTTATCAAATAAGATAAAAGGATTGGTTGCGAGCATGTTGAGGGAAAAGGTTGTTGGGGGGTGTTCTTAAGGAAGGAAGAAATGCAATTCATCAGAATTAACTGCTCAGCATTCCATTTTTAGTGTAATGAAGATAAATTCCACTTTTGCTTCATCAATTTTATTTTAATAGAAAAAAAACGTGATGGGGGATTATTTTTTTTTTATTATTTTTTTCTCTCATTTTCTTAAAGTTGGTTTATTATTTTCTACGAAACGTCATCAAAAATGAGTTGATTTGAAGAAATAGCGTGTGGTATTAGGTCAACAGCTGTGAATTAGCTACACATCAACTACAAGCATCGAATTCGAGTAAAACGACGAGTGAAATTAACGTGTGTAATGTATTGATTAGTTGCATAATCTTTCGACGGCGCCATCTGCTGGCAGTAGGAGTTTACCACAGAGTAAAAGGAAATAAAAATACTTTTCACGAACGTACAGAAATTGTGTCGATTTTCTGTTAACAAAGATTACATCCATTGTGTGCAAGTGCCACTCTTTGCTCAGTGTAATTCCCTTTTTGGAATCCCACTTAATCCATGATTTAACACTCAATACCCTGGTGGCACCCCAGGCCAAACAAGAAATTATTTTTTTCGTCTAAGTACCATCAATAATAGCCTTTTCTCTTCGACTGCACCACTTTTTCCTCATCAAATAAAGGTTTTTCCATGCACCGACTGGATTTTTCTTCAGCGGTAATAACTTATTCCATATTCCGATCCGATAAACCGTTCAAAGTATTTCTCAGTTTCGCCATTTCCAAATCCATCTCTCGATGCTCAATTTTTCGCATCATCAACAATGATGAAATAAACGAATTTCGACACGGCATTGCGTAATAACATCACGTAATGTGTGCATCGGGTTTTAGCTGCTAAAGCACTCAGCTTTATTCTTCGATCTCTCGGTCATCATCGGTTTTGTAATGTCAGCGTTTAGTCTAGAATACAATGATCAAAGAACAAATGGGCACGAATTGTTTTATGCAATCGTCGAAGATTCTTCAGTTCACATGAAGCATCGAATCAAAAGAAAAGATATCGTACAGTAACTAAAACCTTAAATACCAGTTCTTAAAGTGCAACTTAATGCAATTTAATTGTGTAACCAAATCGTACGAAAATTCGCAATATTTTAAGCAAACTTTTATGAATTATTAATTAAAATATTCCAAACTGTGCATCCAAAAATGAGACAAACAGCCATCATCATTGTAATTTATATCTTCCAAATTGATTGTTAAACTCGTAATTAACGTGCAAGTGTCCAATGACATAAAGGCGAGAGACTTGGCACACGTCAAAGATGAATAAGTGAAAATCTAAATGCAAATCCGAGTCGAAGAGTGACACGAAACGTTTAAAAAGGTCACCGCACATTTTTCACACAGCGCGGCGTCGGTGGGTCAAAAGGCACATTTAATTTCCGCATCTTGCTATCGATTTCTTCCACGAGATTGACACCAACCCAACTGTCCCCCATTTGCATTTTATCTGAAGAGGTCAACCCCTTTTGATTGACTCGCCAGCTCTCCCCGAGGGCAAAGCGGAAGTCTGGCGCTTGCAAACCTCCATCTTGCTTGCAGCGCACAAAGAGAAAATATCAGCAAAGGAAGAAGGAGCTAAGAAAGAAAAAGAGGGAAAGGGATGGGAGACTGCAGTGGAGAATCTCGACCTCTGATGAAGAGGTCAATTCAATTGTCCAGTGGTAAACTCACTTCCTGTTGGGCAAAGTTTGTGTGATGGACACAAAGAAAAGATGGCAGCCACCTTTAAAAATATAAGAGGCGCTGCTGGAATTACAAGTGGCCACTCGGGGGAGTAGCTCCATCCAATTATCGGATGGGATGGAGCAAGGACAAATCCCGACAATTAGGTTTGATCGTCGGGGAGCGCGGCACGCGGGGCTCTCGAGATGCTAAACTTCATTTACATGTAGAAAACGAAACGAAGACGCTGTCACTTTGCTTAGCGCTTTTATAGATGAGGAGGCTTCTTTCTGCATTAAATAAAAGCACGACCACCACCACGTCCGTTCTTTCCATTTAATAACTTGCTTTGATTATAGGCGATACTCGCCTTTTTTTTTTTTTTTTTTTTTTTTTTTTTTTTTTTTACGAGTTAAAGGCATGAATGCGTGCCACTCACTTTGTTTCAAATTGTCTCGCGTAATCTTTTGTCATTTTTCAGATGGCAGAAGATGACTTTTGTTGAGATTGGTCGACAAATAATTCGATCATTCTGTGCATTTTATGGAATTGTTTCTTCTAAATCACAGCTGACAAGAAACCACGAATTGAATCGATGATTTTATCAATAGATGGCGATAAATGCGTTATTGAAGTTTTAGATCTGACATATATTTCGGATAAAATCAGGTTTTACCACTTTATTTGTTTGGTAAATGCTTAAATATTATCTCCGGTGTGGCTCTGATTCACTAACGATTCTAAGCAAAAGAATTCAATAACTTAAGCTTAAAAGCAAAATTGTTGCTCAATGGCATTTGTAAAGATTTAAAACGAAGATCCCTCGCGAGGATTCTTAATCATTCTTAAAATGAATTGTAGATTTAGTTCTAATCTTGAGAAACATTCTGTGTTAAGAGGGTTTGGAGTTTAAAACACCACTTTAGTTAAAGTCATGTTCTACAACCATGAGCACCGTATTGGATCTAAGTTTACATCTTTTAGTCACTTTTTGGCGTAAATTTACACATTAATACACGTGCATCAGCGAACAGAAAAAATGTACAGTATGCCACATAATATTAGTTGTAAATTGATTTCATTTATTTCTATGAGTGTAGTTTCATTCAAATGTTAGTGAATCAAACCTTGACTATTACAAATTCACTTTTAATTGCTTATGCGACAGCCAAAAATCTATGGCATATCAAATATAATATTCCATCGCTGAACACTCGGTAAGACAATACAAAACATTCCAACACAATTTGCCTAATCATGTCTAATTATCTTTAACAAGCTGCTCCTGTTTCAAACATTTGAGTTTGCAAATTATTATTGATTTTATAACGCAAGCAAATATCATTAAAGTATTAAAGAATTATTGTAGTTATTAAGAAGATGAAAAGTGTCCTTTTTATTTTTATTCACACGTTATGCGAGTTCATACTGACCTAGCAACACGTACAACGATCCTTTTAAATCACATTCACCCCATTATTCAGATGTACATTAATAAATAATTTGTCTCCATTTTAAGTGTCATGCTTGTAGACATGTTGACTGCTTTTTTCCCCTCTTTTATTCCATAAATTGATCATATAATTGGCTGTCTGGACACTTTGTTTCCTTTTGCAAACTAGATTTATAAATAATTCACGACGAAAATAAAAACTCGTCGATACTGCCCATCATTCAATTATTCAAAACCATAATTATTGTATTTATTTAAATAATAATAAAAAAAAAATAAAAGAAAAACCTAAAACCCACATCTGACATTAATTCAAATTAAACTGGTAAAACCCAGCTCTGGAGAAAGGATTTACAAAGCACTAATCACAATTTGATATCATCTTTCACCTGTCAAGATTGATTTATCTGTAATTAATTCAAACAAAAAATGCTGCAAAACCACCTGCCCTAGTGGCAAAATTGGTACATAAAACGTCTTTCTAACCAAAGTACAACGAATACGAGATAAATCCCAAGATTCCCAAGCAGCTCAAAGTCTCAGTTCGCTCGTGATTGGCTGATTCGTTTACCGTCATTTTTAAGACTGGTAAATGTTATGTTTTAATAAAGATATTAGCATAATTCACCTAATTAACTTCAATTTTCAATTAAATTATATATTAAAAAAAAAAAAAAAAAACACAGCTCGGGGTAAATCGAGTGACATCACACTTTTTAGTGAATCTGATATATTTCACTGAAACTTTGGACTACTTGGGATTTATCCCGTATCCTAATTTTGTTTCAAACGTCCTTTATATTTTGCAAAAAAAAAAAAAAAATTGCTACCATTTTTCCGTTAAGAATATACTTCCCATCATTTTTCACTTCTGTGTTTATCACAACAAATCAAAAAATAGAACATAAAAGTGTGTTTTACTATCTACTGTACACTCCCTTGTGAAAAATTTCAATAGTTTTTATAGGATTTTTATAGGATTTCAAGTTTTTGTCCAGTTTTCAATGTTTCTCATACGCCATAGGATGTGGGAATTTATAGTTTTAAATAGTACCTATAAATTCCTGTAGAATATCCTAATTCATGGATTCTTACAAAGTGCTACTGAATTCTTATACTGTAGATTACTACATATAATTTTCTAAATGAAAATCCTTATCACAAGGTATTGTAGCAGTATCAAAAAATAGTAAGAAAATGATTACTCGAAGCAATCGCAGTATTAGCACTGACAAATCGTTTACTTTAGAAATGTGTTTTTCTTGTCTCGTCACATGTCGCGCACGGCCAACGCAGTTTCAGAGACCTCCAACAGTATCAACACAATTTGTCAACTTGGTGCCCATACCACCAACCATTTGTTTAATCAGTTGTTAAACCATCGCAATCAAAAAGTTGTCCCGAAACTGAATTTCAAGTTAAACAAACAGCGCGTTCGAATATGCAAGTTGAAAAGCCATAGAGCAAAAGAAATCACCACTTGAATATAATGATTTTCTAGCAATTAAGAAAGAAAGGGAAGAAGCAAGACTCACTGAAAGCAGAATAATGGTTCGGAGCAATGCTCTTACGCCATTACACAAATTCAGAGCGTGTGGAAAGTAAGGTAAAGACGATGCTTACTTTGTAACCTCTTTACAGACTAGTGGCCAATTATAGAAGAGCAGATGGAGCTGCTTAGGGAGCGAAGCGCAGCGAATGATGAGGAAAAAGTCTTGCAGGTAATTGTCCGGTCACTCGAAACCGCGAGAACGGCAGTCGGCGGCGGCGGGCGGCGAAATTTCTCTTGGCTCTCGATAGCCGTTGAAGTTTAATGAGAAAGAAATAAAGCAGTCAGTGGTTGGCGGCGCGAGATTGCACGATACAAACGCTCGAAAATGATGGAAAATTACAATGTGGTGGTGCGACGAGTGACTGACCTGCAAGCAAGAAGAAGGAGATTGGCGAGTGCAACGTGCAACGGCTTCTCCTTCCTCTAAGTATCAATTTCCTCCGCACCATCACTAAGTAATTCCTCCCGATCTCCACTGCACTCTTCCTAAATAGCAGAGGACTGACTTAATTTTCTTATTAGAAAGAGAAACCAGGCGCTGCGAGAGGAGAAAGTGGTTTCCAACAACTACCGCAAGGCTTTCGCGCTGTTTGACAAACGGCGAAGTTTGCACTTCCAACAAGAAGCAACCATCCCTAGACAGTGCAAGATGAAAGGTTCCCCAACTGACCATTTCAAGTTGAAGAACAATTCCCACTAGTATAGAGAAGATGGACAAAGAACATCCTCCGCTCGAGAGACCTGGGTTAGGTTAGGGGGAGAAAAGGAGAGAGGGAAAAAAAAGAAAGAAGGGGAATCATTCATTGATCCGGTGGCGAATATCGATCAAAGCCGATACAGACAGCTTTGTGCGCTGAAATATTGAGGCAGTGGTCGTGCATCTAAAGAGTGCGCACCCAGTCATGTTGATGTTGTATTACTGCGTCCTAAGATAGGAGTGGATCATTTAGAGTGCAGAAACCACTTGCCAGAAAACCAATAGCTTGCATAATGGAGTGGGACGGGGTCAAGTGGACTTGGCGTCGATTGTCGTCATGGTGATGGGATTCAATCAAGAATAAGAAAACAAGGGGAATAAAGTGGAATATTGACAATCAAGTCTATTTAAAGCTACGTTAGCTGCATTTCCGAATCAGAGTCGAGTGCACGCCCATAAATTCCTTCTCATTTGGATATTTATCATCTTTCTTTACTTTTTAATGTTTATTCATTAGGTAACCGGTGTTAGCTAAGAAATAAACGATTAAAAATGCAGTTATCCACGTTTTTATCACTTTTATTATCAATAAACGTGACATAAACGTGATGTTAGTGATAAATTGTTCGTTCTAAGTTATTTCACTTCCCAACACGAATACGATGTTGAAATTTTTTTCTTCTCAAATTTCAACATCGTAACCGAATCACCATAATCCTACATATAGATTCAACAATTACAATACCTTTTAGTCGTCTTCAATAAAAAAGAGAGAAAAAAAAAAAAAGCACTTACCTAAAACAAAAGAAACAAAAATTATTAAAATTCAACGTAAAAATCAGTTCGGTTTTAGAATAAAATTTAGAGAAACATTCCAACACTTTTAACGCTTTGATGAAGTGACAACTTCCGTTAAAGTAGTTCAAGTGCAGTACTCATATGGTAATTGTGGTGCTGAGGTGCTCGTCGATGCGCACCCAAACACCATCGAAAGAGCTGTTCCAACACCAAAATATCATATTGTAATATTGATTTTAAACCACTAATTATCTGTGCTTGTAATTGCAGTCATCATTAGTAACAGTGTGCGAAGCTTTCCATGTCGTTTATCGCTCGCTTCTTCCTGCTCCAAGTTATTTTTCTTTCTATAGCGTCTATAATTTTCGCACTTCGGTGACCGCAAGATGTGTCAATTTTGACTCGCCAATTTCACCATGTGCAAAATGACGTTCCATCAAATGTGACTGCACTTTGGCAAAAGCGTGGTCACACAGCTCACTTGGCAGCAGGTCAAATGCTTTTCAGAAATGCGGATAACTGAGAATGATTGACATTAAAATCATTGCACAGTCAATCTCGTTTAAGTTGAAATTTGGATCAAATTATCCCTTGCCAAATTACACAACCACACCTTACTTATTCATGCCAAGTTTGGCAGAGAATCGTGCCAAAACCAACCAACGCCAGTCTTATTTTCATTCATGGAGCAAGTTAACGTAGTTATGTAACACACCGCATGTGCATTTCTGATGAGCATTTCCTGCACCAGTTCTTCACTGCTGGTTAAAAATAAAAATCATTACTAAACTGAAAATTTTGTCTACGTTCACAAACTCATCGTTCTAATTACTACCGGTACTATTTTCATAGCACACAGCTATAAGTATCAAATCTACGAAGTGGCAAGACAGCAGAAGTTTACAATATCGATATAGGTACCTACTTCAGTTTCTAATGAATAAGACATCAATTTAAAGTTTTGTTGTAGAATCTTCATCCGATTCTTAAATAATTTCAAAAATTAACCACATTCATCCCCGGTGGCCACGACCATTTCACCTTCCAGTATCTTATACGTCTTATTACATTACACAAAAACGGGAAAAAAATTAGTTTCCGATAAAAAGGTATACAACTACGACCGATTTTCTTAATCGTAGAGTAACAGTAGATAAGGTATTCATGAGGGTAGAGTAACGTCTTTGAGCACATGTTTACATCTGTCTTTGTCGATTAAGGGATGACATTGTAGACGTTCCAACACTTAAATGTCTCACTTCTGTTTCAGATCTAAGTCGATGCGGAAATGGACAGCTAATGTCAGCTCAAATGTAAAATAAATAAAATTATAAATTATAAATCAATTGATTCTGTTTACATTTAGTCTTTAAAAAATTTACCGTACGTAATATTGTGACGTTGTAAAAACTGAGGTAACAGTTCGTAAATAATTTGTAAACAACTCGTAACGCAAGAACACCACACCTCACATAATTCAACAGAAAAACTCTTGGAGCAAAAAAATTTACCATCCAGAAAGCAGAGCAAAGAATTTATTGTCCTCTCTTAGTTCTTCGATAACAATAATGTAAAAGGGACAAGAAGCATTTAGTGTCCAGTGCGTCTATATGTACTTAAAATCTCTACTTAGTCCCACTACTTGTAGTGGTGCAATAAAGAAACGTTAGGAAATGAAATCCTCACAATGGCCGGCGAAGAGGGAGCGAGAAAGGAAGAAATAGAAGAAGAAGAAGGATGATGGGCTCCGAGTGAAAAACAAGCATCAATTGAAGCCGGGGTTGAGTAGACAGTAGTGGTCCACGAGGGAACTGGCGTCATCTTATTGAACATTGGTAATGTTGGTAGGGGAAAGAGGCTTGCCTGATTGAACATTGAAGAGACAAGAAGAATGTCTATTGACACAAAAGATTCGACACTTGAAAGACATCCGACCAAGAAAAAGAAGACAGAAAAAAGAGAAGAATAAGATGGAGAAGAAGGGGGAAAAAAAGAAGAGGAATTGTGTCAATATGCACAGGACCGATTCGCGCTGACATTTATTTCCCAAGATTTAAGAGAACAACAAATTTTTCCGTTTTCGGGGGAGGCGAAGTCACTCATCATCCACCTCAGGGAGGTGTTTGAGCGCGCCGTCTTTTGCAAGGTGCTAATTAATGTGGGTTGGCGTTCATCGGTCCCCCGGTGGAGGCGATGCCATTGGAATTTGTGGGCTGACTTTAATTCCATTACAAGACAACCCTGGAGACACAAGTGCCAATTAAAAACACAAATCACACACCACAAAAAGGAAGAGAAAAACCACACACGAGCAGGCAATGGATTTGCTTTGGCGTTCGGTGCAAATGACAAGTCTCGTCCGTGTTCCTGCCAGGCAATTACACAAACCCCTTGTTGTACTTGTACAAAGAAAGGCTTCGAACAAATGGCGGAGGAGGGAGTTTGGTCACGAGTGCAAAGTGGACTTGCTTGGCCTTTTGTACTTGATTTCTTTAGAAAACCCACCTTGCAAAGGAAGCGGGCTTGTCGATTCGCCGGCTTGGCGCTAGTTATTTGTTAAGCCGTTCGTTTCGTTCCATTCACGTGGCTTCTGTGGCTCTAAGACCCCGTATCGGAAGCATACGTTCGTCTGCGTTCTTCAGAACAAAGCGCGCTCGCCAATCCAATCCACTGTAATTTGTGGCTGAAATTTGCTCTGTGTTCACTCCAAGCCAACTTATACAATTATCTTCGACGTTAAAGAGCAGATTCGAACAAATTTGCACTAACAATCGAAAATCTGGTGTCTTTAAACCAAGTTGCACAACTTCCATCTTTTCGAATTAAATTAGCTGATAAACTCGGATAATTGTTTACAAATATCACGCAAACATCACTTTGATGTCTTCTAATACGATAATCTTATAGAGAGAAAGAGAGAATTGAGAGAAGTTATTTGCTCATAATGCAACTTGAAATCCCTTAATCTTGGTAATTTCTAAAACCACTACTTTAAAAATACTCGCGTTTTCATTATTAAAGATGATAACAAAGTGACATCAAACTCCGCTGTTCGTGCGGCGAAACCGGCGAAACTGCAATCCCCGTCAACCAAATCCTCTCGTTGAGATAATTTCCATAATTGTCAGCTATTACCGTGTGAGAAAATGGCAATTGACAATAAAACCCAATTCAATAATCACGTTATTGGATTTTCCCTCGAGATTACTTGACCTACAAGCGGCATCACAACTGTCAGTATCAAAAGCCTCGGCAAAGCCAAAGTTATGAGAGCTGGCATAAATTTTCGTCTGCATGGAACGAGGGGAGAAAAAAAAAGTCCAAATGGTCACTAAGCTTTAAAGAAGGGGCGATAACACACAAATGGCACATCTTCAGCAAAAGTATACGGGGAAATTCTATCAATACAAATGCACCAAGTTGTTGCGATATCGTGAAACTACTCTGCGGTTATTTCTAGAGTGGTGGAAGTGTTGTCGCTGAACTAATGTGATAACATTCAATAATTGTGTTATGGGATATCTATCGTGCATTAGTTTGTTCTGCTTTCATGGTTTGTTGGATTTCATTTGAAAATAACGCAAACCTGGCGTAGCAGAGAGAAGTGAGAGATTGATCAAGTGGATCTTGATTTATTAGTGAGTTTGTGCGAAGTCATTTTTCCTTACACTATAACCTTATGAGGAAAAGATTGTAAGCATAAGAAAAACCTAGCCGTATAACAACTATCCTTATAAATAATGCAACCTTTGGAAAGAGAGAATGTTACAAAAACCATCATGCCACGTGTTTCAAGAATAAATTTACGCCATTTTTAAATTAAAAACAATGTTACGGTAATGATTAAGATGTAAGAATATTTATTTCACTGATTAAAATTAAAAATTCATAATATAACGTTATAATTCTTTTATCTTTACGATAACTGTATATATAGTGGTATATTGGTAATGAAAGTAAGAAAAATGCCTCTGAGCAAACTCACTAACATCAAGATGGTCCAATGACTTTATTTCAACTATAAACTGTTTTACCCCCAGTCAGAAAAAATGTTGTGTTGACCTAGTCCTAGCAATAAAAAGAGTAAAGTGCTTGCTTTTCATTAGCATGCTTCTTATACCGATGCAAGTCAAACACTTTACCCTTCCTACTACAAGAACTAGTTCCACACAACTTTTTGATTGAGGTAATACATATTATCCTCCAAAATTTTCATTTATCAAAAATCAATTGAAATATTGCCATTCCCACTAAATTTTTCATCAATTCGTGACACAAGTGAAAGAAACCGACAAATAAAACACACTGACTTTACAGTCCATCTTCTCCAAAGCCAGGTTCAGAGTCCCAAAGGCCCAGGTGCACTTTTCTTCACTAAAAGTCTAGCGAATGATCTTAATCGCCACGTTTAGTCGCTTCAAACCACTTGTGCAAAATTGTAAAAACAGCCCCTAAGTGCATTGACCACTATAATCCCATGCCTAATTGTGTCGTTTGACATCCTCGGACACGTTTCACATGGTTTAAGCGCTTTAAAACTGCCTACAATAATGCACACCAAACAACTGTATAACCAAGTGGCAATTGGTGTTATGGACTATCACGATAACATTTTGCATTGCGTTGCTCAGAAAATTAAGTTATTCAGTTAAATATTCATTTTCACCACATCTGGGAATTCAAACAGATCGAGAGTTTGTCAGGTCCCATATTCTTGCTGGTTATCAACAGTTCAGCTTATCGCAACTGAATTAAATTCTTTGTCCGAAGAATCCCATAAGTTCGTACAGTCAGCAGAAATGCCAGAGTTTGACACGTGTATTATGCAGCAATAAAATTGATAATGGCTCAACGTTTTGTTTGATCAATTAATAAGAAACTGGAACTAAACATAGACGTCACCACCAACGTTTTCCAAGACATTTGAACCCACACTTTTCTTCCATCAATTTCTTTAACGTATGAGGTGTAAACAAACATATGAAACTGACAGCTTATTACTTCCATTAATTTTATATGTAACGGTTTAATACAAAATTACAAATGATGTGAAGGAAGGCTACTATGTAAATTTTTTTTAAGTATTTGTAATTTTAGTACTTCGTGAATTGTAAAACGAAAATAATGATATTTGATAACATAAAATGTTTTTGAAAAATATTTGGCAAAACTAATTTTCAGTCTGTACTGTACGTATAGTCACGAATGTCATAAATTGTGTTAATGACAAATTACGTTTAAATTACGTTTAAAAATGTCAAACAGTAAGGTTTAAAAACAACATTCTTAGTTGTCTGTAGTTTGATATTTCGTAATGTATGCAAACATCGTGGACAGCGCCGATGTTATAAATGTCAAAGAGTATAGCAACTGACATTGATATATCTCAAACAAATGTAGATGTACGAAAACGTTCAAGAAATCCCACAAGAAAATGTCATGTATGCCGCATACATAGCAAATACGATAATATAAGTTTTAGATTGGAGAGTTAATACAAATTTAATTCAAATAATCATATTACGTAGTGTAAATTTTAAATATATTTCCCCAACATACATTTATGGAAAAATATGTTGAATTTATGCTAATAATATATAAAAAGTACCAATTTTGATATTAATAATACATTTTTATATGTAAATTTACATTTTCTGTAATATTTGTAAATATATACGATGCATATTTTCATTACATGTTATTTACGCTTAAGATGCTCGTATTTGAGCAATTTTCGATTAAACCCATCGAAATCAAACCAATTTTCTCTTCCTATACACATAGAAAAAGTTGTAAAATCCTCAGAAAAGATTTTTTTTTTTCTTACATACAGTACATACTCTTTTCTCATGCTCACACGATCTTAATGTAAGAAAAGGAAAAAGAAAAAAGGAAAAAAAAAAAAAACTGCCATTGCGTAAACACGCTACTTACCACTGACGTATAGCTTCACAACAATTCAAGACGAAAAAGTTTAAAATGAACCTCTGTTTATTCTATTCTTTGCGTTCACATTGGAAAAATACATTTCTCGTCAGCCATCCTTTGGGCCAAAAGTCAATAGAAAGAACCATCGAGCAAAACAGCCTAGTCCCAGCATCCAAGTCTGAAACCAACCAATCCAGAAACAAACAATAAACCCAACAATCCAAATTGAAAACTTCTCAAAGCTTCCTACACAAATCTTGTTTTTCAATTTCACTTCACATACCATTGTGTATTATAGCTGCACCCATTTCTTCAACAAATATCACCCCTCAACTCAATCCACAACATGAAACATTAGTCATTACTTTAAAACTAATTTCTACTCACTACCAGAGGAAACAATTTACATGAACAGACAATTGGTAGGGATAAAGACCTATAAATGGCTACAATTATCCACAATCATCTAATAAGATCAAATAAAAGTTGAAGAAAAAAATCATGTCAGATATTAATCACACCCACACCCACCATTATGCCAAGTGAAATTAACACTTTAAACCCATTTCCAAGCACCATCAGTTGATTCCCTGAGTGAAATCAGTGATAACCTTCAATTGATAATGAAATTTAATCCACATCTGTTTCAATTTTCCACCAATTGTTATTCAAATGCAATAAAATGTCCTCCAATTGGAAGACAAGGTCAGCAGCAATCATTCATTAAGCAGCACAAGCCCACTTTAAGACTCAAGACACAATACAAGGACAGAGTCAGTGCATGAAAAACAAGCAATAAAGGAATTAAAACACAACTTTGTATACAAATTGGACACAAAAGGAGGATATGGGAAGTAAATCTGTAGTCTTAATACTTTTATTCATGTTTTTGCTTGGCTGAAAATAATGAAAAATAGGGTTAAGAAAGACTGTAATTGGCACCAAAAGTCTGACACAAAAGAAACTTTTGTGCATACAAAAACCTGTCAGCTGCCACCTTGTCACATTAATTATCTTCTGGTGTTAGAGGGAAAATGAGAAAAAGGATCTCAAGGGGGTGGAGAGGAGACTGAAGAGGAGTAAAATAGGAAAGAGAGAAAGTATATTCCACCATCTCCCAAGATGAAAGTGAAAGAAAAAATTGACAAGACATGAAGAGAAGTGGTGCTGGGGACTCCCTTCTCATTTCGGTGTAAAAATAATTGCTATAGCCCAGCACCACTTCTTCTTCGTCGTCGTCTACTTTTTCTTCTATTAACGATTTTTTTTTCCTTCCCATTTTTTTCTTTTTAAAGTTTTTCGAAGGGAAGAAGGGTTTGAAGTGGTTATCATTAAGGTTGTAAGCTTAAGGATTTGATTTTTTTTTTTAGCTAGGCGAAGATGTCATTTTAAAAGACAAAATTGGGACGTCACAATTTCTTACTTTTCTAGTTGTTGAAAGAGATTTAAATAAATAAATAATGCATGATGTATAAAATGATGTGATATTTAAAATATTAAGCAAATAAAAAAATAAAGGAAAAAAAAACTTGTTCTTGGAAATTTCATCAGGGTAAACCTAAGTACTAAATTTTACATAGTTATTAAATCTGCAATAAAAATTGTGTTTAAAGTTGTGCTAATTTTTCAATGCATTTCAATTCAAAATTTGATTTCCTGTTTTCAAGTTATAAATTTGAAAAGTGTGCAATTCTAATTTATTCATGTTGACTGTTACCTTTTGTGAATATTTCATCAAGCTTAAAATTAAACCTCAAAATGCTTCTAGATTGAAATTTATAAAATATAGGATTTTAATTTTTCATAGATGTTATCTGGCAAGTTAGTTGAAACTGAAAACTGCATTAAGAAATAAAAAATAAATAAACAATATTCACTTAGAACATGTATTAGAGCAATAAAGGCCAAATTTACATTAAGTAATAAAAAAATAATAAAATTTCATTCACTGAAATTAATATTAATAATTCCTCAAAGTTTTTTTTGTTTTTTTTTTTAAATAAGAGACATGTGTAATATATTGCAAAAACTTGAATCCCACCAACCCTAGATATTATTTTCAAAAGATGAGAAACAGCAATTAGCTCCATTTAAGACGATTTTCTCTTTAAAAAAGACTGAAATGAGTTTAATAAGAAAAAGAAGATTTTAATTATCAACTGATTTGAATTTGAAATTAATAAAATGATGAAAAGAAAGGGTTGAATGGGTGGCACTAATTAGTCTTTTCCATCATGTGTTCCCTCTTTCTCAAAGATAAGAATAAGACACTTGAAATTGAGTTGCACAAAAATTTACAACTTTCATTTTCCCTTTTCCATCCACACCTGAGGACCTAAATTCCCAGTCACTTAATTAAAAAAAATTACATTAAAAAAAAAAAGAGGAAAAAATTAATAAGAAGAGTTAACATTGGCTGCCACAAATTATGGCTTGTGACCAAAAACAATAAAAGAAAATTTATTTCCACCAAAGATTATTTTTGGCATTTTTGGTAAATAGAAATAACAATAAAATAAGAAAATGCAAAGTTGAGTGCAAAGTCATGTTCAAGTAAATACAAATTATTCAACACACCGTGCAATTTGCAATTGAACGTATATCCCAGCTTTCCAAGTGTAAGGAAAGGAGATGTGGATGGAAAATCAATTGAATAGCATGACATCATTTGAAACCTATCAAAATCTAATCTCACATTCATTTCCTTTTTCCATCAACTAACAAGTAATAAATCAGAAATCAAAAATTATGTTTAGTATTTCATTTTTTTTTTTACTTTCACACCTCATCAACAAAAATTTCTAAACTCATCAATTGCTATTATTTATGTACAAATAATATTAACAACAATAATAATAATAAATAATTCGTTAAATTTTATACTCCTATGTGATTCATGAAGTTTTGTTTGAATTTATTATCTACTTCCTCTTTAATCTTCCCGTTGTTATAGTATATTGATGTAGAATTTTACATGATTAATTCTGAACAAGTGCATACAATGCCACACGGAATGCAGAAAATACCCAGATTTTTTTAAAGTTGCTTTCACTCAAAAATTGTCATTTTAAAGCAAAAGTGAATCATCCAATCGATTTCGCCATTTGCAATTTGTGTTTAAATCATGATGTCACACACGTCGTGCATTAAAATTTACAAGGAACCTTTCCCCGCTGGCAATGCTGTTTGTAAGAGTGTTTTTTACATCATCGATATGCAGATAAATTTTCTATTATGAAAAAAGTGTTAAAAATACGTCGATTTTGACTACAGCTTTTGAAATACAGCTGTAAGTGTCACATGATCATGTTATATTGACATAAATGCCTTTTAGATTAAACGTCATATAGAAAACACGAGAGTCTAATGTTACTGTTCCGTTAATGTGGTGTAAAGGTGAATTTCCACAAACACACTATGGAGTTTATACCTTGCATTGAGCTAAAACTCTCGCAGTGCAACTGAAATGATCAATACTATTTGTGCTAATCCTCATACAGATGTGATTCCGAGAGAAACTTCCATGGCAATCATCGGAAATGATGAGAGATCTCAAAAAAGAAATTCTATAAACAGATAGAATTTTCAGCACAAATAAAAAAGTGAATTACATGCTAATAAATGTACACAATGGGAGTAAAAATGAAACAGTGCACGATTCGAGCGATATAAAAACAAAGTCAATCAATTTTTATTGAAATGGCCCTTTTAAAAATTGCCATCAACTTCGGACTGACCACCTGATCCGATATTTTTTACAGCACCAAACACGTTTCCAAATATTGATAAGTTAAATTCAGTATGAAATTGGCTCGTTTTACAACCATGTAATTCAATTGAGCATTTAGTTCTCTCACACGGATCAATTTAACTAGTGTAAAATTCAATTTACTCACACCAATACATCTGCATGGTAATTTTTTCCCCTCTTCTCGCTGTTTATAAGCATCTTAACACTATTAATTTCCATAAGTTACAAGAAAGGATACCTCACTCCCTATCTCTCTATCTGTCTCTCGCATTTCAATTAACTTGGGTCAAAATAAAATTACAACATCTACTGAATAATTTAACGGTTTTACAAGCGCTTGACAAACGCGTGCGTGCGAAGTGTGTTAAATACCCCTCTTTGCACCTATTTTCAAACATCCGTTACATTTTCAGTGAGAAAAAATAATCTTAAATTTTCACTGGTATCCAAATTGTCACTGGCTGCTTCTCGTAATCAAAACAAACGAGTTTTAATTTTTCACTTGTCTTCATGTTTCAGATAAAGAACTCAATGCAAAGTTCTGAACTTCGCGCGTCATCTCGTGAAAAATTTCAATACAATAGTGTTCTATAGGATTTTTATAGGATTTCAAGTTTTTGTGAGATGTGGGAATTTGTAGTTTTGTACAAATTCCTACCGAATATCACAGCTGCGTAAAATAATTTAGAGGTTCTTACAGAGTGCTAATAAATGCAATAAGCTAATTCTTGTAGATTACTACTGACAATTTCCTATAGAAAAAAATATTCCAAATTGAAAGAAATACTATAGATCTTATAAAAATTTTACCTATAGATTCATATAATCTTTTTCACAAAATAATTCGATGGTCTACTCTATTATAACAGGACTGACGACCTTATATACATTCACTGACGACCTTAAACACCATTCCTTCCTTCCTTCCTTTCTTTCTTAGAGAGATGAGAGAGTTTAATATTTATTAAGTCATACAGTACTGGAGAAAAACCACTCAAATGTCATTTGTTGCTAACATCTTTTATGAACCATGAAAGTGCATCAGTTTTAGCTCCAGACCTAGTACTCTCAACAATTTCTGCAACTATAATATCTTTTCTATAATATCACAAATCAAGAAACATTGTAAAAAGTATTTTTTTTTCTTTAAGTATAGAGTAAATTTGATGTAATATGTAAAAGATAAGACTTTATAATTATAAAACTCACATTATTACAGTATTTTCCAGCATAAAATGTAAAATAAATTATCATTTTATGCAATGCCAGCAAACAGTCTCATTTCCCACAAGATCCTGGCTAAAACAAACCAACATCTTGGTTGCATCATCTAGATGCACAGCCAGTGCCTTGGCCCTTCGGCCGATCTAATCTGAAAACTTTTTTCCATTTCATGCGAGACAACACAAAAATTCACGCATTAAAATTGATAACCTAGTGGTTTTAATTTAATATCATACAAACTTCAACATAAGCCTCTGAAGGTGCTCACGGTTTCATTATGCATGGCAACTATGCGAGTGTTTGTGCGAACTTACGTGAATTTTTCATTTCCCTTATCATCTAAGACGTTACAAGCTTACATGAATATTAATAACCTGCGGTGGACTTCTCTAATAATTCATTTCTTCGATCAGAATGCAAAAGTAGAATTTCTCAAACCCTCAAAATTCATAAAGCTGAACTGTACCATAACCCAGCACGCTACAGGAAGTGGCGGTTCGATCGTCTACTTCAACTCTCGAGATGTTTTTTATGCTTCCCAGAAATAGTCAACATAACAGCAGTGTCAACAGCCCCGCAGTCGGATTTCCAACATAATTCCCAATCTCATTTTATCTAAAATTCAAATTGCATCCGGTGGACATCCACAGGACAGCCAAGGACTTTATATTCAATAGACAACCGACTGCGGGCTTGTTTCAAACTCTGCTGGGTCGACAATGGACATTTGCGGGTCATGTTCGGATCGACAAATGGCCTAACCTTTGCTTAGCGGTGGCATTAACCAAAGTTGAACCGAAATTCACCGTCATGTGTACGACCGTAGCAATCGGTCGCTTGTTTTAAAACCCTATTTCCTCCTGCTCCTCCTCCTCCTACGTCATTGCCACAAAGCAAATAGAAATTAAATTGTCGAAAAGTGATTATTGGGTCCTCAAAATCAATTTTTCTCGTCCAAGTGGTTGAAGTTGGTCCAATCGAAACGTGTAAACCGCAATTAAAGTGGCTCAAACTATAATTATTTTGTGTTTTAATTGCATTTGATGAGTAGGTCAACAACAGGGAATATTATGTTCAAAGAAACAAGAAAAGCTACTACAGTACCGTACGGTACTAAGAATGGATTTTTATCATCGGTCAGAGATAAATCTTTAATTTTGCCAATGAGAAAATACTGTTGACGTTTCTACAAAAGGAAAATCTTTAAAATGTACATATGACAGTTGAAAATAGCCACTTCTAAAAGATAAATAAAGATGCAATCATACTAAAACATAAAGAGAAATCTTTCATTTGTAAATGTGGCATGTGATCAGAGTTTACAGGCAGTCCCCGGGTTACAAACAACCCCTACTTACGAACCACCCCTACTTACGAACCAGCAGCCCATTCATATAAAAAAATCGAGTTACGAACAATAACTCTAAGTTACAAACGGGCGGACTATTTTGCATACTGTAACGCTCAAAACACTCAAAATACCCTAAATGAGTGTCGTACGAGGTGTTCCGACAAATTCGACTTACGAACAGTCTGAAAAACGAAACTCGTTCATAACCCGGTGACTGCCTGTATTCAATATCAATATCCTCTTACTTTCTGAAGCTGCAGCTCTTTTATTGCACCCGCACATTGTTTCTCCAATAAAATTTTCTCCGATGCACTTAATCGAGATCCCGCGTGCTATTAGAGATCCACCAGCAGTAATCATTAAAATCAGAATTCTATCGAAATTTGATCATAATTTCTACGAAATGACACTCTTTTAGGTTAAATCAATTATATAAAGTAAGTTTTAGATATATTTTAGCATTGTCATTATTAAATATAATACTAAAATAAGCATAAAAACAGTAATAAAACATTTTCATGTTTCAATTAGTCCGCGGGTGCACTAACTGAAACTATTGACACTATTTACAAAATCAACTTCTACCCGCGCAGAAATCGAGATCTATATCCTATAAGCGAGAATAGATTTTTACTGTTCTACAACCAGTGAACTGAAACACCATCATTAAAGCTATCTACCAATATCAATTTCCACGACTCAAGTTGACTTATTTATACTTGCATGGATGATTATTGCGCCATTAGAGGAAAGATTATTAAAATACTCGACATCTTGCGATCAATTCACAACCATCACCGCCAAACCGAACTAGTTAATAAATTGAATTCGATTCGTTCTTCATTAATAAAACATTACGGATTTTAGGTGACTTGTTTAAAACATTTCACAAGTGTTGACCACTTGCGCTTTGGTGATTTTACCTTTCAATCTGTGGCTGTGATGACACCAATCACAAACGTAAACAAAAAAAAAAAAAATCGATGAAGCTCTTCCGACATTTTGTTGTCTTTTAGACACAATTTTTTTTAATGCATTAAAAATGCGTGGGAAAAGAGAGTAATAATTCAGCAACATTGATTTCGTGTTTTCATCATTCAGACAACGTTACGTCAACACTGCAATTGTTGAAAGGCGTTGAATGTTGTTTCAGCCATCCGGCGCTATTTTTGGACGATGAAGGCAGCTTTAAAAGTCCTTAGTTTACATTAATGTACTCAGTATAGAAAGCTAACTTGGTTTAGGAATGTTCTGAAAGCACGCATACCGCTATGGTTTATCGTATTTAAATTTTAACCTTGTTTAGTGCATATGACCCTTGAAGTTGCTGCACCATTAAACACTTCTTCTTCATCATTTCCCCTAAAATTAAAAGTCATGACTAGACAATAGCAGCTTTTACGCTATTGACTTTTCCGTCGTTGTCGACGGCCTTTAAACCCTTGTTTTCGGCCATCAAAACCGTTGCTAAAACCCAATATAAATTCCTATGTAATAACGAGAAATCGTCTCGCAGTTTATTGCAATCAGTCCGAAAAACTGGATACCTGTAACGAGAAGCAGTCGTCCACAAACTGAGAGCTCGTAAAAAGTACTCTTCCACTATTTTGAAACAACCGATCTAGTAGAATAAACATCATATTCGACGTCGCAGTGTTACTTTAATTTACTTAAATTTAGAAATAAATTAAAATAACATTAGAAAGATAAGATTTGCAGTTGAATAGTGTTTTAATGTAAATTAAACTTTTAAAATTTTATCACCAGAGGGACTAATTCCTCACACTAAAAGATACAGGATGAGAAGATTCAAAGTCAGTACTGAAATCCCCACAATATTTAGTTACGGTACATTTTGAAAAAGATACTTGAAAAACTATTAATTGAAATTCTAATCAAATCTTAGCACTAATACCCAGCTGAACATCTCACTTTAAAATATTGACAAGAATGGATTCAAAGTCTTTCACATCTTTTCTCTTATCAAAAAAAAAAAAAAAAAAAAATTCTTGAAAAAAGAGAAATTTTCAAAGTTTTATTTTTTTTTTATTCCCTACTACAATAAAATCTCCAAATGGAAGTACAAAGTAAGCATTTTTCACCAGAAAGAAGCTAAAAAAGAAGAAAAGTGACACATCCGTACAGTTTAAAAATGGCCAACCACAAGGCATTCATTTTTTTTATTCTGCTTCTCTTCTCCTTACTCACTGCAAATGTCTTTCATCGCAAAAATCAAGCCCTTTTTACAATTTCTTAACCCCTATTATTCACTTTAGCAAGCGTTGGCTCGACGCGCACAAAAAATTATCTACATGTTTTTCTTCTGAATATTTTACTATAACCTAAATTCTGTTTGCTCCACGAACCCAACCCATACTAAAACACAATTTACATACCAGCAAACAAACAAGCCAAATGCCTCACATGACCCTGATTTGCGTCAACGCTCGTACGTTTCCAATATCCAACATCCTTATGGAGGATTATAATGAATATTCAAAATTCGTTCAACATTTATCGGATATCAATAAACTTGAAGGATAAATGATATCACACGAAAAATTCGATATTAATAAGAAACTGGGAGTGGAAATCTGTCAAAAGTCACGTGGGCCACTTTAAGTAATCTTATTATAATTATAATTTTGACTTCTAATCACTTAACTGGAAAAATTTAAGTGAGATGTCATATGCCCAGTTGCACCAACAATACTCTTTACATTAACTTTAACTTTCGTTGGTGCAACCGGCTTTTAGTGTCGTATTAAAGATGTTAATATACGAGTTCGTAGAAGATGCAGATGTGTAAAATTAAGTTTTACACGATTTTTATTGTACAAATCTCATTTCTGTGTATCTAACTAGACAAAATGGCTGCCAAAAACTGTACACAAAGTGCAAAAGCCTAATGAACTCATCCACTACATGTTAAAAACTTTATAATGAAGTCACCTATTGTTTGAAAAACATAACATTCCTTAAAGTTATCGAGTTGTAAATTATTTAGTTGCCACTGTGATTGATTTAGATCAAAATTAATGCAGTATCTGCACTAATGGAAATTATCTTTCACCTTGGCCAGTCTTGGCACATGTCAGCTGGGATGGATGATTGAAAACCAATCTCCATCTATTTTCTAAAAATACCCTTTGGTAAATAAAAATTGAGCTAACAGCACAACAATTACTCATTTTGGCCTCAATTACACTAGAAAGAAAATATTCTGTTCAGGATGAAACCTCAAATAAAGTAAACACTTTTCCCTATATTATAACATCATCACCTGTGTGTAGCTGGTCGGACAGATTGAGTTTTATACATTTGGCATCCATCTTGAATATTTAGATCGAGAAAATGCGATTTATTTGATTTACGTCTATTTCTGAGCATGTCCAAGTCAGAGACTGTAACGAATTTTATTATTCCGTTACGCACTGATAAATTTGAATTTAATCTTCCAGATTCTTCTAGTCTACTATAGAATTGGGTGACAATAACCCGGTATTAATATTGTGCATAAAATAAACAAATTGAATTAATTAGTTAAGCCCACATAAAAATAACAATGTGGGTCATTACTGTATTTTAATTCACCAAACCTGCATGACTTTAATCGTCGTTACAAGTGTAAAACAAAATAAAATTTCATCATTATCTTAAAAATCAACACAGTGAATCGTCAAATCCCTACTACTAATATAATGTTAGTTGCAAAATCAGGATAAAAACTCATCAACTTCAGTGCAAAAACAAACACACTTTCACATATAACCTGGAATTGCATCACAAAATGGAGAAAAAAAATTTCCTCTAAATTCGATGGAAATAACCACAAAAATTCTCGATTTTCCCCGATATTTTCTGTCGAGTGATTATTTTCCTGAAACTAGGTGAAATGGCGAGCCACATCTCACACCCTTTTTAAATAATCCAGTATTCCACACTGATTCAAAAACTTGGTATGCTCTTCATTTGCCTCAACAGCAGCCCTACCTGGATCTTTAACGTTATCGCACACTTATTTGGCATTGAATCTTTTTGCTGCTTATGATAAGACGAAATTTGAATATGAAAATTCCATCCAAAAGCAATAAAAGACATTTTTCCTTGCAGGAATTTAAATACTGCAAAAACATCCAGAAAACAATTCTCCCACACATGTTGCACGGAAACTGCATAATTTATTTGCAACAATAAAAGCCTGAATATAAACAAACTAAAAACTCAATTATTCGCATCATCAATAGCCTTTTAAAATAATGGCTTCTCATCATTTTGTGCAATCATGCACTTGTCAACCAACAAGTGATGTCACTTCAAGGAAATGTGACATCATCACCATCATCAAATATGGTAGTGTTTAAAAAAAAAAACAATATCAAGGGTAATCACGAATAAAATAAAAAGCATAAAAAAAAATTGAAAAGAATTCTCTCAGTATTAAGGGTCTACATGAAAAACAAGTTAAGAGGACTATAAAATGATAATGATGGTGGATGTAATGAAAGGGGCACACACCAAAATGTCATTGCAAAGTCAAGTGAATTAATTTGATCAGGAGATCTCTTGAAAATTGAGCCCTGGAACCAGTTGGGAGCCAAGTTCAATATGCACCAAATGAATTATTAAAATTAAATTCCTTCAAAAGACAATTCAACTATTCACTAAAGAATTCCAGGTCAAGTTGATGACCCTTTTTAAGCCCCATTAATTCACCTGTTTATTATTTTTAACAACGTACATTCATTTTATCATTTTATTTTATTATATTATAAATATTGGTTTTACACCTGTGTGTTTTGAATATTTTATTATTATGAATTAAGTTACTAACAAAAAGAAACAAATCTCTGATAATTTTTGTTTATTTTTCACTTTTTTTTGTTTTTAATTATCTACTACCACCTCCACACACACAACCAGGAAACAGAAACCACAATCAAAATTTATCAAACAAAAAAAAGAAAAAAAAAAAAAAAGAAAAAGAAAAAAAAAGATCAAGATTACTGTCACAATCAGCTACCAGACTTGAAAAGAGATTAAACAAGAGATAATCAAGTTAAGAAAAAAATATTTCCAAAGAATTAAAATGGTATAAGTTTTAAAAAATGATGTATGAGTTCCACCAGATCCCATCAAGGCCATTTGCAATAAAACACTTGAAAACATTCAACAACAAGTGAGTGAAGGGAAAAATGTTTAAATGGAGAGAGCAGTGGATAAAGCACATACCTTAGTCATAGACAAGTATTTTCTTGATGTCCAGAAAGCAACATCTAGAAAGGAAAAGAAGGTACAAGTAGGAGGAGTTGGAGGATATTATTATTTTTTATGGTCGCCTTCTCCCTCCTCCCTCAAGTGTAGAATGGCTGAGTCACGTGACTCTATGATTGGCCAGATGCTGAGACACCACTAGGCATGTGCAATCCATCAACTCTCAACCAGCTTGCATGGAGAAATCAACTGGTTTCCAAATAGGATAACGATTCCATTTTTTTCCTAATTTTATTTATTTTTGTTTTGTTACGTCCAAACGAGTGTTTTTTTTTTTGTTTTTTTTTTATATTTTAAATTGAAACATGCGACCTCAGACAGATAAAATCACTCGCCATTAACGCAGCAATAGAAAGTGATTTTTGTCTATTTTGCGTCCGATGATTAATGTTTAAAATGAATGAAATATTAATTTTTTTAAATTTAATGTTTTTTCTATTTATTGCATATTTAAAAATATGATTAATTAATATTACTTTTAAAATTTAAATGTGTGAATTGAATATTTATGTCATTATCTTCAATTTCCTCGTAATACACGTAAATCTGCATTGAAATATCAATAAAATATTTTTTTGTGTGTATGTTAGAAAAAGCAGAGAAAATGTAATGATTTACATATTTATCACAAATCTATGTCTGCAGTCCTTTAAAGCTGCAGTTTCCAAATAAACACTCATCTGATTAACCTTTAAAGCATCTCAAATCAGAAAAAAAAAATGTTTCTTTGTTTACATGAGTCAACACCAGGAGGATTCTCTCTTAATTTTCCTAATGACACTGTCAACAAAATGTTCACCAATCTTGCATAGCTTCCTGTGGGTGTCACCTCAACTAAGTGCCCCCAACCTAGGTGGAGAAAAATCAACATTTATACATCACAGTTCCTTTCATTCTTTATTTTTTTATTGTCTTAAAGTTGTGTGGTATTTATTTACCAATGCTTGTTTAGATTTTCCACCCAATTATTAAATGACAAATAAAGTCAACAAATTTCCTGTGCAGACAAAACCTGTCTTGAATGAAAGAAATATGTTTCCATGCTCAAGTTAAGTGATTTAAGGGAATCTGATTTTCTTGTTTGACAGAATAACATCAAACTTACATTTTCTTTCTTCACAGAATTTAATATTTTAAATTCTAAAATGCTGTATTTCCCCCTTGTATTCTAAACCTAATTTAGTTTTCAGGATCATTTTTAAGTTCTCATTTCCCTTTTTAATTTATTTCAATTTGAGAGCTATATTTTGATCATTATATTTATCTCTTAATGTTGGGTCTATTTTTGACTTTATACATAAATTAACAGAATTTCAAGCCTTTAAAAAAAAAAAAAAAAAAAGTTTTAATCCATTTCATCCCTAATTTTGTTCCTTTTCTATCACTTTTGGTGCTAAACAAAAATTAATAGTCAATTATTTACCAGGTATATCCATCTCAATTTCACCTGTACATCCTTAGAAAAAAAAGGAGCTCTTGGTGTGAGAAGAGTGGCACACTTCTATTATTTTAAATTATTAATTCCCCTGGTGCCAACATAAAGAAACTAATCAAGAAAATGATGGACAAGATGTGATTAAGTTCGAGACAAGTAAAAAAAGGAAAGAAATATATGAAAGTATAAAAGGTATAAGAAGGAAGATGGAAGTTGACTCTCAGGTGAGATATTAGGGCTTGAAATAGAAGTAGTGGCGTTTGGAGGTTGGTTGCAACTTGCATAAAACATGAGTAAGGGTCAGCATGGGAGGCAGCTGCAGTTTTTCCCGGAATCCCGTGATTCAGTGTCACCGTTTAAAATGTTTTCTTTAGTTTACTCACTCAATCCGCTCGATTTGTATAAAAATGGTGGATTTCGTTTTTGTTTAAATCTGCCACCAGGAGGTAGGAAAAAAAATCGATTTATTTTTTTCTTTTGGTGTGATTTTATTTTTTGGCTTTGTACAAGACATTATTTATATCATGTCCAAATAAATTCCACTGACAGTTATAACCGCAATGTGGCGCCACTGGGACATCATAACCACATGCCACACTCAACAGATGGCACCAAGAAAAAAAATGTTTAAAAAAAAAAATAATAAAAAGAAAGACAAAAAGAATATCGAGGTTAAAAAAAAAATAAAAAATTAATAAAAAAAATAAAAAATTAAATTAAACTTTTGGGGTTTGCGGTGGTTCACATAGAACATTAAAGTCATGAGGTACAATGTCTGTCACTAATTACATAAAATTAATGTAATACAGACTTTACAGAAACTACGCAATAATCAACTTTATATTTATAATAACTTACAAAATTCATTGTTGAACTTATATTTAATTTACTGTAACATGCAATTTAAAATGTACACGCTATAACATGCGTTACAGCAATTTTGCGAAAAATTTCTAACACCTAATTCTAGCTTTAAGCCTAACTATCTATTGTTTGTTAATGTACATCAAATAAAATCTCAGTGCAAATGCTTAAATTAATTCATTAACTAGTAAATGATCACTGAATAAAAAAAAACCAATAGCAATAATTATAAACCAAAAGCCAAACTCTTTAGTGGCTAATAAATCACTTTTTAAACGCAGCTAACCGTTAAAATAAGTTGAAAGTGAACATTAACCCTTTAATTCCCAAAATCACAACCCTGCCACACCACAACCAAGTCATAAATCTAAGCTTCCAAACCAGCCCTTAATAAAAAGTAAAAAATGGCACACATACATTACAAATCCCTTAAAACTCACCCTTTATCACAAACTTATTAAAAATTAGGCTTTAAAAACCATTTATTAAGCTTAAACCTGTAAACCTTGGAGGTAGGAATTCCTTCATAACAAAGCTTACCTTTAAAGCCCAATTGAGAAAACCTACTTTTAATAACTTCATAAGATCAAATTAATTTCAAAACTGAAAATGCTTCCATTTTTTCCTCATGTTTTGGCACAGGGCCATCTTATTTAAATTCCCACTCGTTTTTTCCACATTTTTCTCTCATTCAGAATTTTTCTTTTCCTTTACTTCATACCTTGAGGTGTTCTCTCATCAAATTACACAAGTCAGGTCTAATTAAAAACGAATTTAAATTAATGTACAAAACTATTTCTCATAAAAGATGGACTCCCAAAACTGCCTTTTCTCTGTCTCAAAAGTATACATTCCCTGTGTTTAGAAATGTGTGAAATATAAGCCTAGAATGCAATTTTAATTTTTTTTTTCTCTTTTAAATCCTTCAAAATGCTAAAACAGACCACAGTTGTAACTTTTAGTTTCACATTTTAATTTTTCATTTTAATATCCATTTTCAAAATGGTTTCCAGCATCTCAAAATGAGTGAAACAGGCCTAAATTGCAATTTTTTATTTTTTTATTTAAAAAGAAAAAAAAATATTTTTTTCAGTTTGGCAAATGTGTCTCTGGTTTCCTTACATCACAGGTGTGAGTAATAACAGAGAGAAATCATAAAAAAAAGTTGAATGGTTTTGTGACAAGCACGAAGAGTGTTTTTCAATTTCACTCTGGGGATTAGAGACAGAGAAAAGGGGGAAAGGGAAAACTGCAGAGTTAAAAATAAAAATAAAAAAATAAAAAAGAATTGCTAAATAGAAAAAAAATGGCACGTGAAATATTATTATTTAAGCTTAACATTTCTTTTCCTAAGTGTAAAAGAAATTTGTAATAATGAAATTTATATATAAAAGTTTCATTTTGCAACGCTTTAAATTACAATGAATAATTAAATAAATAAAAAAAAATTGCAAATAAACACTTGTATTTGAAATTGATTCACCTGACCTTTAAAACAATCAGACATTAAATAAAATAATAATAAACATTTCATAAAATATCAGATTTCTGTAATGAATTCAATCAAATTATTCTTGTGTTTAATTTTAAGGGTCAAGGTATTAAGTGCCAATTTGGTGTTCAATTTGCCATCTTGCTTTGCTTCGGTTTCATTAAAACATTGGAAGAGAAAGTCTCTAGTTTCTCATTTATTTTATCCTTGAAATTCCATCTGTGATTCAAGTTCTTTGCCACCTAGTGTTGAAACCTGGAATTCAACTAGTCAATGTGAAGTTCTAAACTCCACAACCAGCTGGCCTTGCACTTCAGAAATACTATTATACATTACACATAAAATTCATGGCAATTGAGGACTTAATGGAAAAATAAATAACAGTAATTATAATTGTAATTTCCACCTCATTTACGAATGTATTGTTAAACTCATAATTACCGTGAAATTCACGAGTAATAACACACATCAAAGTCATTTTTCACAAACTGTAGTAATAAACAAAGCATTGAATTCACTAATTACCTTCTTCTGCTACTCGTGTGTAAAACACAACTCTGAATCAGAAAAACTTGAGTTGACCACAAGATGGCCCACTAAGTTTAAATGTGTATTTATTCTACATTTAACCACCAGGTGGCACAAACTCAGTGGTGGTGTCAATGCTTTGAAATAACGCTACCGTACCACCTTTTACAACTTTAATTCTCTTATTACGCGGATTTGACAGATTAAGCATACCGGTAGTTTGAAGATTTTTAAAAGATTCTAAAGATTTCTGTCCAACCCCGTGTGTTATTAGCCGAAATGGCAAACGAGATTATGTGTAAACAGATAAGTACTTTTTATAAGAATTTATCCACTGTGACATATCAATATCACTTATGATGCAAATTTGGCATAAGCAATAATTCACACTATAATTTACAACTTAGAAATGCATCAGCAAGTTTAACATTTAGCATGTTATTAGCAACCTTGATCTCGTCAAGTATCACTTTACTTAGCATACGGTATCCCTGACCTTTTAGCTTACTAATTCAGAACCTTGAAAGTGGTGCCTTTTTTTTTCCACTTTGTTTTAATGATGTTTGTCAACACAGCACCTGCTTGCTAATGGTTCTTGTTGGCCTCGCGACCACTGGGGAAGCTTTTCCTCTGTGCGAAAACTGCTTTCAACGCCTGACAAGTGACACCGAACAATTCCTTTGTTCTTGGATGTGTCTTTGAATGAAAAATGAAGAGCAGAAGCAAATTAGTGATCCAATACTGTTTGGTTTCTATGAAGATTGTCTGTCCATTAGGCTTAATCTGCAAATGATGTTTTGCCGCGTGCATTAGTCTCTCTCCTGTGCTGACATCCTTTCCTCGGTTCAAAATCTCTCTTTTAATTTAGAGATTTTTCTTCTTTTTGACAGCAGCTCAAAGAGATGTGTTCAAAAAGGAGATGAGAATGGAACAGGTGGTAAATTTCCCAAATGACAAATTTTCTCATCCTTTAATTCTGTCTTCGCCAAGACCGAAACGAAAGAGGGAAAAATTGTCGAGGAAAGTCTTTAGACGAACTTCACGCTAAATTATAGCATTGGTAATACTTTTCCAGGTGATGTCATCTCCTAAGCTTAATATAATCCTTTATATTAAAACTGCGCAAATCACGAATAGAAATAAAAATCTTATAATTTCTGTATTTAAGTTAAAATCAAATTCAAATGTCTAAAATCAGCTTCCAAGACAGATGTAAGACTAAATATTTAAACAATCAGTCTGCCTAAAATAAAGTAACACAAAGTTAGAAAAAAAATAATTGCTAATTGTTTAACCAATCCCTTATTTTAAGCTGCGCAAATGACTAAAAACTGGCCTCACCATTAGACATTTTTAAACCCTTAATTTTAGCCTTTTTGATTTACAATGCATGATATGTTCCAAGTAGCTCATACTGTAATTGGCATAATTTGGCATCATTTTCGGCTGATGGCCAAAAAACAACGCAAAATGTTGAGTTTTAGTTGAGATATCCATAATTTTGAGCCGTTTTTACCTAACGTTTTTACCATAATGTGAATGTGTGTTATCATTTTGCACACTGGCAACATTCTAATAAATGTAATGAACACTTTTCTAAGAATATTATCAAAACTTAAAAGATTAATGTACCGTATACATTTTTTCTAACAATTATAAGTGTGCGAACGACTAAATTCAGTCGCTGTCCAAATGCAGTGCTTTAAAAAAAAATAATCCAAGTTTCGTATTACTTTTGAAACGACTTTAAGAGTATAAAGAAACATAAAAGCAGCTTCACATTCGACTATCCGTCTCCCAACGAAGCTAATTTAAAGTGTGCACTTTAAAACTAGCATAAGTCATGAAAACTAAGATTTAAAGTCTTCCCAAATGAGTCTAACACGAGTCACATTATGAGCACTCTTCACTTTTCACTTGTATCTCTTATAAAATTCCGGTGAAATAATTGCCACGTTTAATTCGCCTTTTCGACTCTGGCTCGCAAACCGTAGCCACCAGAGACCTGGGGTTTGCAACGTTTGAATTCTCGTCAAATTCCACTTAGTGTTGCGTGTTCCCCATGACCAAGTCACTTATTGGGTCAGATTAAACGCCAAATTAAGCAACAAAATGGCTGACTGAAACACAAATGAGGTGAAACGTATGTCTCAATGTTGGTGAAATAAATTCACTGTCACATAGTTTCCTTTAGTTTACAGTATTTAACATGTTACTTACTTAATTTTATAAATTCATGTATATCTGCTAATAATACGCTCTCCTCAGTTAGGGTGCGGGAAAAAATTCAATTTATCAAACAGAGGATAAGGATAAAACACAGGTTTTATCACTACCTCGTTGTATAAGTCGGTAAAATGATTGTTTTGTATTAATTTAATTTCGTAGCAATCGTTGGTTTGCCGGTTGGGAAGCTCTCCTTGTTAGATTTATTTTAGTCATAATTAGCCATAATCCTAAAACTGATTTTATATACCAGTCATCTCGGTTCTTTCCATGAGTTTTAAGAATTCAAAACCCACCTACCATTTGCTAGCAAAATTGTCTATATTGAATTACTATATATTTTGGGCTGTAACTTTGTTTTCTCCTCTTGTTATTTCAACTCGCCGCCCGCGTCGCATGACAATAACACATTACAAACAAAAAATAACATTTGACATTTCTTTAAAGCCGATAATTTCCCCCAACCATTCTATTTATAAGCTACCGTATATATACTTTAACACGAATCTAATGTCGCATCGAAAAGACAGACGTCATTAAGTGAAGATGATTGGGAGCGAAAGCGTTCTTGTATTTTAAGAAATAAAAAAATCCAGTAACAAGTTGTTAATTTCAATTTTCCCCAAACACACTTTTGCTAATTAAAATTAATCTCGAGATTCCATCTCGTTTCGTCGCAAATTAAAGTTTCGATCGGCTGTTTTTCTTTTTTCTCTAACCAAAAACCAAGTGCAAATAATTTTGACTGCGTCAATGTTTAAATACCGTACGCAAAGTACATTTGCTTTATTAAGAATGAAATTAGAATGAAACACAAATCATCATCAACCGAAAATAAACATAACACCATATTTTCCAAGACAGCAAAAGCTTGTGAATTCATCAGAATTTCTTGCTTTGAACCTGGCAATATCCAGTAAACGTTGCAATCATAAACTCTCCAATACCTTAACACATCGTTTATCAGAGCTGCACGTAAATACGTAAAATACAATTCCCTTTTCGTCCGACATTAGATCTGTCAATAATAGAGTAACAAACACTCCATTTCTCCACCCATCGCCAACCTTTTCCATATTCAACCCATGTTTAAATTCAAAAACCCATTTTTACCCGTCATTTCTTTTCATTTTTTCATTCGTGCGACATTCCAAAGATCATAAACTTATTGAAATCAAAAGGCTGTCACATTTGTAAAAAAGACCAAAGATAAAAAGAAATGAGGGGAGAAATAAAAAAAAAAAAAAAAAGAGCAGAAAGGGAATGAGAAGAAAATGACGACGAAGAAGGAAAAAAAAAAAAAAGAGGGAAAAAACGCGTCTCATTTTCGATGCAAACGACACGACCCGCGTTAAGCCTTTCGCAGTCACGTCTCGTTTCCCAACAACCCTCCTCGAGACCCCCATCACCCCTTTCAAATACTGACATTATGATTCCTCCAATTGATGATAATGGAGTGGAACTCGAGTGATCACAGTCCGTTTCCAATTACGAGAGCCGAAAAAGAGACCGAATCAAATTCCCGCGACCAACACGTGTTCGACATCAAAAACCCATCAATTAAGAAACGTCCCATCATCCCTCAAGACCGATATGCAAAATATTGAATATGAAGACGTCGTTTGTCAAACTCGCTCTTCCTCTTCTCTCCGTTTTCTGCGTTTTTGTTTATTGGTTGTCCCTTACGTAGAATTAATATTCTCACTTGCACGGGCTCAGATTGCTTTGTTCCTCGTGGATTTACTTCAATTCATTATTATTACTTTTGCAATCATATTCTTTTGCAAAATAAGTAATCAAGCGAGCCAAAGCACAACACAATCTTATTTCCGGCGTGAAGGCAGTAATGGTTCGGGGAGATAAGTGTTTGGAAAACCAAACACCAAACATATATTCTAACATGAATAGATAAGAGCTAAAGGAAGTTCCACTCTACCTGTTCCAATATTGTCATCTTCAGCTGAAGTGCTTTGCCACCTCGTGCTCAAAAGGGGTTTGTGGTTCAAAAGGAAAGTTTCCAACCAATAAAACGCGAAAATAAAAATTTAGCTAACATTTCAATTGGCCAAATACAAGAAAACGGAAATGACGTCACTTTAAGTTAAGTGACTTTTCCTTAAGTGACTTTGTGGGGAAATAACTACACATTAACCTCAATCTTTTCCGCAACATTAGGAACAACAACTTTATCTCTATAGCAACATTAAAATACAAATTACAACTATACAAAGAAAAACAATATATATAAAGAAACTTATTTCATAACAGCCTTAACCATAAAAGACTCCATAGATCTCTTATTTGCTTAAGCATGTGACTTAACTTAATCTACGTCACCTGCACTTAGTGACGGCCAGGTTTTGGGAAAATAAGTCATTTAACTTTGAAAAGTGATTGTTCTTACACTTATTCGCCTTAACTTAAGCTAAGTTAAGTTTTTCTCATGCACCTTAACGAAAGTAAACGCACCTAATCTTGAGGCCAAAAAGTCACTTTTCTGAAAGTTAAAAAAAAGACATCCATCGAGTCTTTTCAAGTTATCTTGAAATTTAGGTCACAAATGGAAGGACTTTTGAAACAAAGGTGTCTTTTTAAAAAGAGAAAATTTAAAGTGACTTTTTTTTTTAGATTGAACGCACCTAATGTTAAATTTGTGTTTGTTCACTTACATTAATAAAGTTTACTAACTTAGCCATGAACTTCCAAATTTCATTACCAGAACACATCTCGCATTTCCCCTACACTGAAAATAGGTGCCGATATTACTTGATAAGTGTGGAAAATTTTTAAAGCGAGTTAATAAGGCGAGGAAAAAGTAATCAACTTATACAAGTAGTTAGTAAACTTGTTAGCCGTAAAAAGCAAGTGAAAATCAATGCAAAGAATCTGAGTAGCTTTCCGAATTTAATTAAGCTCACATGGCACGTGCCAAAGTCACAATCAAATTCCAACTCATCTGTTTTATTTCTTTGGCAAAGAAAATGGAGAAAAGAGAACTAAAGTTAAAATGGGTGAAAGGAAAAAAAAAAGGAAGAATAGGAAAGGAAATTCCTGAAACAGACATCTCTAATTTTTGTACATGAAAAGAGTTTAGAAAAAAAATATTGGGGGAAAAGGAAAAGTTAGAGCTTCACATCCTCCCTTAAGTCTCATCTCCCATAATTCAAGGTAAAGGAGGCCTCAAAATCCCACAGGAAATTAACAAAAATTATCAATTAATTTTGCCAAAACTCATTCATAGCTAAACTAACTGCTACCAGGGGAAATAGAAAAAAATGATGTGATTAAAAGTACATTGACTTTGCCAGGAATTGACAGAACTACAAAACACAACTAATATTGATAGTTTTGCCAACTGATGAAAAAATATGGAACTTAGCAATCAGTAATAAAAAGCCAAAACAAATAGGAAAACTTATGACAAGTGAGCGCCCTCTAGATGTTCAAATTGGCAGCAATGTTCCCTATTGAGAACAACCAAAATAGCTGACGAATTTCTCATTCTTGATATAATCACTGCAAGTTGCATCAGAAAAGACATCAAATAAATATTAAACATCTGCAAGGTCTGTGGCAGGTGGTTTTGTGTTGTTACGACTTCTCCTTACATTATATACATAAAATAACAATAAAAGAATGGTTTACTCACATGTGCTTTTGCAATACTAACCCTGCATTACTAAATCAACCTGAGCAGTGTGGTTTTACTGGCAATAAACCTTATACATGTTACTTATACTAATTCAACAGTAATTATCAATGGTAAAAGATGCAACTGCAAGCAAACAAGAGAAATGTTTTTTTTTTCTATAAAAATCTGCTTGTTATGTATTATGTAAAAGAATATAAAACGAAATTATATTACAGTAGGCTTGAAAAATGTCTGTAAGCAGCTTTATGTTGAAAACATACAGAAAGCAACATTGGTATGAGGGACATACGTGCATTCGTAAACACCATATTTTTTTAGCTCCTACTTAAACAGATCACATTAAATCAATGTGCATTTAATTTTGATGTTAAGATTACATTACATTACATTTCATTTCCATTCAAACGACGTTTATGCTGGGCTGAGTGCAGTATTTACTCAACAACCAAGTTAAGCTTGTTACATTAATCACAATGCCAAGCTTCAAAAGCAATGTTTTATGCTGCAAATTTAGCACAGAGGTCGCCACTGTTACATGAGTCTTTGAATCTGTAGCAAGTAACATGCAATGGTAACAAAATGTAACATTGCAAATTTTAGCCCTCCCCCCCCCCCGCTGGGAATGAGGGTGCTTGTAGTGGAACCAATACGGCCAACTGGTTATCTTTGTTCTTCTTTCCTGACTTCTTCAGTTTCTGTTTGTGCTTTCGATAGGATTTGGGGTTCTTTTATTCTTTATTCCAGTTTTGTTTGCTTTCTTGGTTTTCCTTTAAATTTTGTTTTGTAAATGGTCCCGAGATCTTATTGGAGTAAACTGATCATGTATGATATTTAAAGATTGTGTAATAATATAAGATTGGGTATCGTATTTTAAGATTGTGCAATTGTCATAATTTTGTGGTTTATATGTAAATGTGGAACGGTATGTTAATGTTTTGTAATAAATCGTGTATGGCCATAGTAGCTCTTGACAACCTAAAAAAACATACCACAACCACCACCATGTCAGAGGTGAAGCTACACTTCTGGTGTTAAATTTAGAAAGCACTTCAAATTATAGAATTAAGAATAAATTTAATCACAAAAATTGATTAAGATTTCAAAGTTTACAGCAATAAAACCAGAAAATCACAACATTGTTTCATTGACACTTTGCTACACCTTTGATGATGATAATAATAAACACAAAAACCACAAACAGGAAATGACATTTTCTCTATTGACTTATAAAAATAATCAGTTTCCTTTGATTACGTTGAGCCAATATTAACTTTCAGATGACTTCAAAGCACCGAAAAAAATATTTTCTCTCTTTTCAGAAGTGGATATTAAAATATTTCTCTTATCTCACGAGTAATAGTGGGAATTATGACTAAATATTTAATTGAATAATAAATTCCTATTTCAAGCTGTGGTTCCTGTAATGCACATTCAGACAGGGTAAATGGCATCTAGCAGAAATCAATATACTTGTTCATAAAGTTGCTTCGTACTTTGCACATTAAAACGTAGCAGTACCAGTACTTAGTTATTATCTTGTTTGTAGTGTTCGATTTTCACGTCGAATTAGACATAAAAATAAAACATAAAACCGTAATAAGATATTAAAATTTCCATTCTATTTTTCAACTCAACTAAATAAATTGTGATATATGATATTTTTTTCTTTTATTTTTCCAACTCAACGTGACCAGGCGTTTTGACGAGCCAATTATCAATTTATTCCATCTTTGCACCCACCTCAAACTCAAACCCATTATCACCCTACTTACAAACACCATAACCTGCAATTAAGTATCAATCAATTGGCGCGATCGATCCATCGATAACAAGCCCGAAGACCTTCGTTTCGTCCATTAAACGGCTCACTTTTGCTATAAACCTAAACCGCACAATGGATTTTAGCAACCGTGGGTCTTGTAAAGTGGCAATCTTCCAGCTGGTTTGACCATCTCTGTGGCTCCCTCTTCCCCGTCTCTTGACAGACGTGCATCCGACCGCCCCGCCCCTCCATTCCAACGCGGGCACATCAAAAGTAAGTTGATGTGCCATATCTGACTGTGGTGTGCGTTCTCTGTCTCTCCCATGACCCCGAGAAAAACACAGGAAACGGCATCACCCACAAAAGGGGCATTTTTATGAATTTTTCATCGTCTTCGAATGGAGTAGAAAGCCTTCGCGACATATTTCATCATCTCGCAAACCAAGGAGGATTCAATGAAACGCTCCAGGAAAGCGGAAATTCCCTTCGATGAAAAAATGAGGAAAGGGGAATGGGAGGGGGGGGGGGCGGGAAGGAAAGAAATTTCGGCTTTAATTTTATACCGAATTTTTTTTTTTGTTTTTTTTTTTGTTCTTTTTTTCTAATGGTTGGAAAAGCTATTTCTATAAATTAATTTAAAATATTGATTCGCAGTCGACGCTCGGTCGGATGGGTTAACATTTATTATTTCCCATACTTCCTCAATGTATTAAATGGGGAAATGTCAATAAAACATAAATTCTGCTCGTGCAGGTGATAATAAAGGGGATGAAACTGAAAGAGGGTTGAAATTTTCTCATGTCCCAAAACTGAGTTCAAAATCAAGTATATTACCGACAACTATTTTTAATTGAATTGCGCCAGGAAAAAGCTTGACTATATTAACCACTAATCATTAATAGTTTGCAATTTTTACTATTTGTGGTGTTATCCTTTGTTTTGTAACAAGTCGTGTATAGCCAGAGTTG
Source organism: Geophilus truncorum (assembly GCA_034695745.1). Lineage (NCBI taxonomy): Eukaryota > Metazoa > Arthropoda > Chilopoda > Geophilomorpha > Geophilidae > Geophilus > Geophilus truncorum. Next base: position 26,781 of record JAQFZP010000010.1, on the reverse strand, counting down.
CCACTGATGATCCTATGTAGTTACGGAAACTAGTTTGTATAATAAACGCTAACTGGCGACAAATTTTCAATTACACGCGTCCATAATTGAAAAGTCAATTCAGGCGTTTATTCGAGGACAGCCACTATTCCCACCTCAAATTTCTCACCGTTTGTCTTGGAACTTCGGTACAAAACATCATTCATCGTCTCATCGATCGAACGACATCGTGCATTTCCAGCCGAAAGCCCACAATGCACCTGGCCGAGTCTCAGCGCATGCTCTTCGTCGAAAAGAAGTCGGCAGTTCGTTAACATCAGCTTTGCCCCTTTAACTGAACTTTCTTTCCTACGAGCAAATTATGAATAAAAATCACTCTTCTTCGCCACACTTTATCCGTGCCACGTTCCCCCAATTTAACCTGTCAATCAAATGACACTTTCCACCCCGAACCCTTTCTTAAATATTCTTTAAACTTATCAATAAAAATTCCAAATGAGAAAAAGCTCACGTACTTGCAAACACCCCCACACACAAAAAAAAAGAAATGAGATAAAAAAAATGTATATATAGATATAGATAAGAATGGGAAAAAAATATTCAGCTCCATTTTGGCACTCATCCAAAATGGCAGCTACACTAATATTATGAAACATACACACCGAGAGAAAATAACATCAACTCCCTTCGCATTATATACAAAATTACAACGTGTTTTTAAATTTTTTTTTCCTTTTTTTAAGCCGAAAAAATTGTAAAATGAAAAAATTGTAAAAAATTTGCGTTGCCCTCGTGTGAGATTATGAGTTGTTAAAGTAATAAAAAAAGTATAGTAAATAAATAAAAAAATCAGCTTACCTTAGTGCCAGTATCTCTGTAAATAGACAAAAAAAAGTTAAGTTAGTAAAATGTGGAATTAGGTTGATTGATGTGCTGCAAATGAAACTTAATAAGATGCGCCATTTTATAATTTTTTTCTTCAACAAATAAAAAAACACTTTATTTTGATAATTTAATTGAAAAGTATAGATTTTACACAAAATATCAAATATTTTCATCGATCAGATAAAACAAACATTTCCCGATAACATATCGATTCTCATAAATCATCAAATATTAATTCGAATGAACTTCGATTAAGTTAATAATTAACTCCGAAAACTCCCAATTGACTAAGAAAGAGAAAAAGAATCGATATTTGTATTCATCTTAATTTGCGAACCTAACCCACTAAAAAATCGATATTTCTACTCAATTTCATTCAGGAAAATTTCCGAAATCGATACATCTATAAAACAAATCGATATTTCATTCAATGTCCATTACTAATTCATTGCGTAAGAGTTAAATCAATTTCCATTGTCTTAAAACTTATCCGATTTTAAAAATCGATACGAACAACGTCTCCCGTTACAAACCAGTTATTCAATAACATCAAACCACAATCATATTTCCCCCCCACTCAGACGCGATCTATTGGCATTCTTACTGCAGTTCACCTTAAACCGCCCAAAAGTTAACAATGTGCCTTAAAACTTGTTCGATAACGAGATTACACGGTGTCAGTCGCGTTGACGTAAACCTTACAAGATATTGTGAACACATCACGCACTGTCTACACGGCTGAAGAATGCCAGCATTGGGCCCTAATAACTGTCGCCATCAGTGTTACTGTCTACACAGTTTTCATTTGTTTACAGCGCACTCGCATGACACTCATTGGCCCTAAATCCACATTCTCCCAGCACTGGGAGTAACCTGGTTTCTTTTTCTACTTAAATTTTCAATAATTTAAGCAATTCTGTGTCGGGGTGCATTCTTACACGGTTTCCCCAAATTTGTAACGAAATTTGTGAGTGAAGATTGCGCGCATCTCCCTATGATGATTCTTTTTGGCGAACTTCGACTTTGTTCGAACTTTGAAGTTCGAGCAGAGAGAAAACATCCAAGCTCTGGCCGTCTCGTGGTTTCCCCATTAGTACGCTGCGAGTGGTTTTGCTTTCAGTCGAACCAATAGGGCCTAACTGATTACGGTTTCTCACTTCATTTTTGCTTTTCCCCTTTGATGGGATTTGAAGTTCTGTTTTTCTTTTCACTTTGTTTGCTTGGCCTGCAGCCTCTCCTGCTTCTAGGGCTCTTCCTTTACCTGAATTTTGCTTTGTTGGTAGTGCCTGGATCCCATCAAAAGAATGTTATATGTTTTCAGTTTATCAAACTGTTTTTTTAAGTATTAAGGATTTTTGCTGAGTCAAGAGTCACAAGTCACTTATAGTTTAAGTAGCTATTGTTAGCCTTAAGCAATAGTCCATCCATATTATAGTTGCAGCTCATTATAACAAAAGTGACAAATGTGAGGCAATTACAGTATTTTGTTGTAATGTAATGCTTTGTTCAGTGCTGGACCTCATCCAAATTGATGAGATCCACATAAATGAGATCAAGGTTAACTGGGATCCACATGGACCTAATTCTGATGATGGTTCACATAACTAGGGGTGGATGGAGTGTTCATGTAATATTCAAACATTGGCAATCTCAAACTTAATACAGACTTGTGCACATGTCTAAAATAGTCTAGCATTTTATATCTGAAGTATCATCCCACATAATACTGTATTTTAGATCGAATTAGACAGAATATAGACAAATTTTAGATCGACAAAATTAATTTTATATAGAACATTACTTTCCTGCATTGCACAGACATTAGTATTTTAATGTATTAAATCCACCTTGACATTTCTATCTGTTTTCAATATTACATTAAAACAGTTTTGTCTATTTTGCAGTGAGAAAAGCTCAAACTAAGATATACTTTTAATATCTAAATTAGTCATAAATGTAATTTATGTAACAGCACAAAATGATGTGTCTACAATGTAAGAACATAATCACCCCTTATTTTTAAATAGATTTCTATACTGAAATCAAATAAAAATAAGCTTAAAAATGAGTTTAATGTTCACATTGAAATAATACAGAAAAAGTGTCCACATACATCTTTAAAAAAGACGAAAATGGTGAATAAATAATATTCAGAAGATATAGTCTATTTTGTCTATATCGCTTCTATATCCCAATGATTTAAATGTTAACTAGAATATTACTGAAAGCTACACTAACACTACCATTTAACAAAGGATTTCATCAAATGAAATAAAATACAAAAACAAAAACAAAAATAAGTTTCAAGTGCATTCTGTAGTTTACCTCACAATATTGACAAAACTACCTCATCAAGCCACATTTGGTAATTCAGTTGGTAATAAATTAAAACACCGTAAAAAAGAATTAATAAATTTTTCAATCAATTGCATAAAGTGGTTAGATTAAAGTGGTGTAGGTGTTCCACCCTGTAATTTAGTCGCGTCATAGGCCACAAAAGTGAAACCCAAGGGTATCATTGGGCGAAAAGGGCTCCTGTGGGCGGGACTGAGAGTCCATGATACAATGCATCAGTCGATAACGACCTGCTACTGCGGCTACTAAATCACATCATGTCATGACACACTGCACACACGATTCTCCTTAAGACTTAAGAAAAAAAATGAAAAAAATGCAAATAAAAATTGAATAAAATATGCCAATAGATTGCAAATTTATTGATCTTTTTGATAAGATAATGAGCTGATTATTTTTAATTTATTGCTCATTAGTGGGGAAATGTGAGACGCCTATCGTCTATTAATACAACATTTTTTTCAAAAAAATTTACCCATGTATAAACAAAGTGATTTTTGCATATTGATGTCGACTTTGCGGCGTTTCAACAGCAGATGGCAAAGCACTTCAACCCCAGATGGCAGTTTTCCGCAATTAGATTGCAACTTTCTCCCAACCGTGTCTGTGTTTCGTAGTGTAATTCTATGAAAATAATTGTCGCTTCGTCTCATTAAACAATCCCGTGTTTTATTTTGATTTTTCCCCCATTAATAAAGGCCAAGGCCAGAATTACCAGCCATTTAACATTCAGGGTGTGTATAAATACCCAGATTATTGGTTTTTTTCAGGGTTAATGATATAGGAGTGGAACAACCTCTATTATTCTTTATATCGCTTGTAACTACCGATAAAGGCAAAATAACAATAAATTAAATTAATACTACTAGAAACCCAATGCCCAGTCTCACTTGCCACTACCAAATGATCAACTAACCACAGCGCGAACCTTGATCGACCAGACATTTAAAAAAGATTGCATCTCCCATTAAAGCCATTTGTGACTTATAACTTTGCGTGATTCATTTTCAATTCTCACATTTTCTAAACTCACCTTTTTTTATTTATTTATTTATTTATTTATTTATTTATCTATTGTCATGACAACAAACTTGCCAAAATTATATTGACAGTGCAGAAACAGTGATTGTTGCTGCTGTTTTATTGTGGAAAAAAACCTTTTTAAAGAAATTTATAAAGCATTGGTGCCAAAGTTCGAATTTGGAGTTATGACTGTGCGTGCAACCGTCTAAAACGTGACACTAGGAAATTTCTGTACTGGTGCATTCAATATCTATTCTGAATTATGTACGCTTTGTACTTTGAAGTCTGTTTTCAGAGCTTTTCTAGCAACATGGCGATTTAATAAGTCGTCCACTCAAGCTCAAAAAAGTCACTTTAACTTTGTCTTTTTAAGCCCTGCCACCTGTAATCTAAATTTCACCATAAAGACAATTTGAAAAGACAAAAGCTCAAAGATGTCTTTTTTTTTTACTTTCCGAAGTTACAGTACTTTTAAGGAAAAGCAGGGGGCATCATTTTCAGTTTGGAAAAGTCAAAAAATACAAAAAAGTAACTTTTTAGTCTCAAGATTACGGGCACCTAATGTATTACCTCTGGGACATATTCAATTATACATTGAAGTACAGCTGCATTATTGTTATCTGTAAATCTTTCTGTCTGTACTACTGCAATATCTATAGAAACGATGAAATAATAAATACTGAACAGATCTCTACTTTTAGTAGAAATGTGCTCATTATTACATCATATGACATATCACTGAACACTACTGCCTGTTTTTTATAAGCGTGCCCTAAGTGGGAGGAGGTAAAGAGTTGCACAAATTCCACCACAGCCAATCGCCAAGATCGCCATTTTTTTAAATTTAAACAATGTTTAGCGCTTAATGCCAATTACTATCAATTAAATCATCATTTCACTATTTTTTGCAGATAATTTGTTGTAATTTGTAATGTAGGTAAATGTTCAGCAAAAATCCATTCATAAAATGGATGAATTGATCAGCACTGGTACTGGTCAACACAAGCGCTATCAAAAAGTGACGTCACTTCCGATTTACTTGTGTGTTCAACCAATCACCTCACTAGTTTTTTTTTTAATACAGAACCCTTTTTGAATGCGACTACTGTTGAACGATCTACCGTAAGATGATTTACTGATACATCAACTCAGCGTGTGCAATCTAAATTCACTCTATAAATTCCATCATCTAACATTTCTTCACCTTAGAAATGAAAACTCAAAAAGAAAAAATTAATCCAACTGCCAAAAGCCTATCAGCTTCACCTTTTATCAGCAAGTCCAGCAAGAAAAGTAGACACAAAACGAATCCTTACATCTTCCCCTCTTTTTTTCGTTTTACTTCTCTTGGTCTTCAATTCGAGCTCATTTTTTTCGTTACTTCCTTTCTTTGCGCATGTGAATAAAGTTGGCCGTAAAATATTAGGTTTATAAGAAGAAGAAAAAGGAGAGAGTGCAAAGATAAGCTTTATCTTCTCGCTATTTCAACACCACTTTTGTTTCGTCTCCAGACGTGTGTGGAATATTACTAACATTTCACGCTGACAACTTTTCTCGATCGCTTCATTTCACACACGTAGATACACGGAACGAAAAATAAGGAGAAAAAATTAAATATATTTTTTTTTTATTATTGCTATTTGTTCTTTTGTTGTGAGCGAATTAGTGTCTGACCCGCCTAAGTTTCTAATTGGAACGATAAAAGAAGTATGGTGCAGCTGAGTAAATACCTTCCTATTAATATCGACCATAGTTCATCGCTTGTGAGCACAACAAGCAAGAGTGCAAATTTTCTTCTTAAAAAATATCACCTTATAAAATCTCGTATTATTAAAACATGGTAACGGAATTGTAACGAAATTAAGGATTATTTTTACAAAACTAAATTATAAAATGCTCGTTGAGTTTAATTCGGTTATAATAAGTTTAATTAATTTAATTAAGCTTATTAATTTGGCTCCCAAACTCCATCTAATGAAAACAATTTTAACTCTGCAAAATGTAAACTATCCATATTTGAAAATGTGACAAAATGTGAATTTGTTGATAAAATGAGTGTTAAATCTCAAATCCAGTGTAAGTGCAAAACTGCATGGAAATCTCCAATAAATTTAGCCCAAAGCTTTAATCAATCGTATACGTAATAGAAAACAACAGAATTAAACTGCCTCTGCCAAAAATTCCTAACCAGCAATAATAGAATACTAAATGCCAACAACAATTCATTACGACATTTTTGCAATTCATAAACAATTGTTAATACACTATTTTAGCATTTTTTTCCATACGTCTAATTACATCGACAAACAGGTTAACAAAATGAATGTATATATGTGTCTAACTAACAAAAAAAGCCTCCCGGCTAAAGGGTAATGAAATCGTCTAAAATTGATATAAAACAAATGTCATACTCCCTAAAAAAAAATTTCAATGCTCAATACAATAAGAGATAATTAAATTTAAAGTTTGCATTGTATCAAAGAGGTTGTTATAAAATCTGTATTACTGTCTTACCTCCCTATTTATACATGTTTTTACGCATGATAAGCTGCCTAAGCTGTAAAAAACAAAATGGACTCACCTAAGCTCAACTAAAGTGAGTGCAGCTTTTATCACCACCTTAATAATGCAAACTTTGAATTCAATTATCTTTCATTGTATTGAGCGTTGAAAAAAATAATTTTAGGAAATAATATAAATCAGTTTGACAATTGTTTGGTAACAATTTTTGGCGATTTTATTACCCTTAAGTTGGGAGACTCTCCTTGTAAGAAAAAAAACAAATCGTTTGCTATTATTTAGAAATTCCCTGCATTAGCTTAAAACTTTCTACAGTAGTTTCTACTTAAAACACCAATACATGTTGGCACTAGTAATTCGCCTAGAATTGCCCATGTAGAATACACAACAAGAGACTACAGTGGTTGACCACTCAGTAAATTACATAGATAACACCACTGTACACAGACAATGGTTCACACAATGAACAGTATTGATCTCAAGACACAACTTGTCAATAATTCCAAGTACTAAACTCATTAATTTCACACTCGAAACCTACTTCTTTGCAAAACCAAAGCCAGCACTCGTGTTTGCATGTTTTTTTGCCAGCACTTTGGGAAAAAAAAAACAATTTTTTTTTATTTTGCCTCTTGTTGTTTTCTTTGTTGAGTGCAACAATAGTGCATCTAACTCATCCCAAGGGTGCTTTAACTTTTGTTTTAGCATTTTCTTCTATTCCAAAGCGAATTTGGAAAGCATCTTTTGACATATCCCAATATTAACGTGCATCAGATTCAATTTAGATATTTACTTAAAAATAGAAAACAATAAAGTCTTCACAAAGCCAAGCAAAACAGCCTGCAATAATGTGTTTAATGAATTTCTACAACCTGCAGCCAAATTCAGTTAGTGTGTTGCTAAAGCAAATTGGAATTTTTTCATTGCACTGCACTTTATCAAATTGCAGTGTCAAATGCAATAACATTTCAAACTTGTTTCATCTTTTCAAATTAATTATTTGGAAAACAAAGTTAAAAACCCTTAGACTTGCACAATTCCCATTGTTTCACATCATTGAAAACAAGCATAAAAGTAACACTTTATTACTGCCATATTAAGAAGTTTAAGTGATAAGATATTCATAAATCTTTCTTTTATTCTCATTCACTTGTTATTTCCAGCAATAGATGGCTTTGGTTCTAAGTGGGGTGTTAGTAATTCATTCAAGGTCTAGTTCAAGTAGAGATAAAACCTGGCATTACTCAAATGGGGTGACAAATTATAGTCTAAAATAAGTCTCTGATTCTATTTACAGCTTAAAAGACACAAAGTGAGGTTTCAATGATCTAAACTTAACCAGAAAGCATGGAACCAGTAAAAACACTATGAGTATCTCTCTTGGTATTACAGACCACCCAAGAAACAGTGTGTCAAATACAAAACTGTAACAACAAGATGATGTAAACACTTGACACCTTTTCCCATGATATATTTAGAAGTCTCTAGGAACCATCTGCATCAGGAGACTTACACACAACCGGAAGTGACAAAATTTGTATCACAATTGTGTAGGTCAACCCCCACAAAGGCCAAATTCATTTTGTCATTTGATTTCAACTTTGACCACATTCATCTGTCGTGAAAAAATATTCCTCCAAAGGGGAGACTGTCTTATTCATGTGGTTCTCTTGTTATCCGCCAAAGGTCAGGGCTGTGAAAAACAGAGTCAATATCTACAGTGAAATTTTACGAGCAACACACCCATTTTTTTCTGTAGGTGAGCTTGCTTGCAAAGTTTGGGAACCACTGATCTAATGTAGCAGCTGCTTGCTCACCTCGAAACCCCAGTAAAAAAAGAAGTAAATAAGGTGTTAAGTAAATACGGTTTTCATTTGCACTCCTGCACTGCACGCAAGGTGTAAATAAGTTGTTAACATAATCCAGCAGTGCAAAATCTCGGGTACAAATGTGGACATTAGGCCCCTGCAAGTGCAGATTTACCTCTTTTACAGTAGACACCGTGAGTACAATGTTAGCGTTGAAGCAGCCAAACCAAGAGAGAATGCCTGTTGACGTCATTCTTTAGTGATTTTGAGCAAATTCGTTATTTTGTATTACAAATAAATTTAAAAGTAACGAATTTGTTTGAAATACTAACTAAAATGTAAAACTTATAAATAAATGTAAAATTTTGTGTATAAACGTATATATAACAAAATTCCTCTTATTAACAAATAAATTTGAAATTCCCGTCTATGTTATTCCCTCCCGTACTAATTCTTCTCTATAACGAAATCCTCATTATAACTAACAAATTTTTTTTATCTTTTGACATTCGTTATAACAGGGTTTAACTGTATATTACAGTATTTTCTCAAATAACGCCCGGGTTGCAAATAAAGCGTGGGTCTCAATTAGCGCACCTTTGAATTCGTTAAAAACGTTCAAAATACATTTTTGTCATATAGCATTGTTTTTTAGCAATAATAATGCTAAATCCAGCATAAGGAATTAAAATATGGAAAAATTTGGGGAAAGGGAAATAAATTTTGTAAATAAACCATACTATTTGAGAAAATATGGTATTTTATTATAAGTACTCACTGTCAGTACTCTCCTTTCCTTATAACAAGTTGCAACTGTACTTCAATTTCTAAGATTTAGGAGTTTACGCACGGCTTTTTGATCTCGCCAACTTTCTTTTACAGCTTAAACATCGTACAAAATTGACGTAACTTTACACATGAGCAAATAATCTTAGCAACCCAACTAGATTAACCTCAACTATTTACACCACATTATTTGTCTGTAAAAAGATGGCTAAAACCACTGCATTAGAAGTTGTCACTAATCTATTTATAGTGCACAGTACAACAGAGACGCTAAATACACGCTGAACTGAACTGTGCCCCTTCAAGCTTAATATCACTTATGCATTAACCCAGCAACCACAAAAGAAAAAGAGAAAAAAGTATGAAGAAAAGCCAGCCATGTCTACATAATGGGAACACAACGATAAAAAAGCCGAGCAAACGCAGCTGAACAAATATCCAATGCATGCACGCATGTCACAGAGTTCATTAAGTGTGACGTCATCAAATTCATTTTCCAGATTAAGCGGATGATATTAAATGGGAAGCCTCGTGATGTGCAATTAGGAGCGTGGCTTTCAAATACATTCCAGCAAGCAAACTTTGATGGGAGAGAATTTAATAGATGCAGAAATCCATCAAAATGCAGCAAATCAAGTGCAATCAAGTCAAGTTACGTACGTTTTGCGAAACAAGATCCCCATAACACCCTCTTCTCAAATAAGACTATCAAATTTGATTATCTCGTTACCGCTATAGCTGCTATAAATTATGACACTGGTTGACATGAAATTCTACACTGCGTTTGCTGCGCCACACAAAAAATGGAAATAATGACTTTAGGACTTTGATGATGTCTCGGGTAGAGAGGGCTTAACCTTCTGCAATAAAAAGCCCACTTTTCACAACTATGCATAAAATTTGACTTTTATGTTGCGATTTCTTTGCCTTCCAATTTAGTAGAGAAAAATTCTCTTAACGTTAGTTAGTTCTAATATTTTGTGCATCTGTTTTTTTAAAAGTCTGTACTAAGTGGGCGGAGAAAAAGGGTATTGCGTCATTCCCAAAATCTTTGTTAGCAGATTCATAACACACGTTGATTGGTCGTGGGAGATACCTCATCTCTTTTATCCTCCGCCCATTTAGTACATCCTTAAAAAACAGAATGCACATACAAATGAGAATCGAGACCATTCAAGTACAAATCTAGCTTCGGATTGACAAAGATATAGAAAAACAGCAACATCATAAAGTCTTGCGGACCCCTGGTATAGTCCAAGACATTAAAATCAATTTCTCTTATTTATTTCAAGATCCACTATAACACACTGATTAAAATTGGAAGTTGGAAGTTGGAATTCCATTTTAATTTACACTGTAGTAATTGTAATTTTGCAGATAAAGTTATTTGTTTAACCAGAAATAGAAATAAGTCTTAAAATTATGGGATTCCAGAGAGACTGCTTCTCTCATCCTGTGATAGATTTAAGTAAAAAAAAAAAAAAAATTTTAGACCTAAAAGATAAGAACTTCTAACAACTATTGAAGACAAGGTTCGGACTTAAGAAGTATTAAAAGAGCGCGAGAGTCATAATTCTACAAAATTGACCTTATCAAGTGAAACGAAAAATGTCAAAAAATCACCTAATCTTGTAAGATTACGTTCAAAGCATGAATCAAAAATTACTGGTTTCATTTTCTAGATTTGGTAAAACACAGATTACTTACTATATTATAATTCAGTAATCCGCCCCCTTTCCGTACTTTCAGTTACTCGCAGTTCAAAAATATTAAATGGAAAATTCTAGAAATAAACAATTCACAAGTTTTAAATTGCGCGCTGTTCTGAGTAGCGTGATGAAATGTCGCGCCGCCCTGGTTTGTCCCTCCAGGGACGTAAATCGTCCTTTTGTCCTTTATCGTAGGTACAGTATATATGTATGTACGTATAAGAAAAAACATAGTATGTATAGTGTTAGGTACTATCTGCGATTTCAGGCATCTACTGAAAGTCTTGGAACGCATCCCTTGCGGATAAGAAGGAAAACTACTGTATTGATGTTCTAAAATCACTTCTTTTCAAGAGAGATAACTCAATACTCGACTTTTCACGACTTTTCCTTACGTAACAAAATCATTTGACACGAATTAGTCTAATGTAGGTTTAGTAATAACCTGCAGGATAAAGTACCAATAAGAATCTTGCAGAACATGATTGACATGAACAGCTAAATGGATCATTTTATTGAGCAGCTCAAGTATAATTAGTGCTACCAAATGTTGCCACACAGTAAATTACAACAGTGAGCCTACACTGGCATTTACCATGAATTGAGTTCAGAAAGAACTTGAACTTTCACTAACCTTGTAATTTTTGGTGCAAATGTGTAACGAAAAAGACAATTTCCGACCTACTATTGTGCAACTCGCACATACTAGTTATTTCTGTCACTCAAAACGCACGAATCCTTTAAAACATCTAGTTTTAAACTTTTGTACTACAATGTACACTGCTCCTTTAAAGCTCGAGTTCACCAGACTTCGATTACCGCAATCCGTGCCATTAAAAACCCATCTTCGATTATTCCATCAATCACTTAATTCTTTTTCATTCTCTTAAAAAAATAATAACACTGAAAAAAAATTTTCTAAAATTATCCAACTACAAAAAAGGAAAACCTTTCAAAAGTACAATTTTGCTTTACCAGCAAAAATTGATCCGTTCTGCGCCTCGCGTCAAAACTTTTGTCATCATTAATTTTCCTCAATTTTCCCTTCTTCTTTCTTTTTTTTTTTTTTTCTTTCTTTCTTTTCTTTTTATATCCATTCACCTGACCGTTTTGGCACTCGATTCATCCCGTTAAACATCTTCCTCCAGGATATTACACACATACATTTATAAAAATAAAAAAAAATAAAAAATAAAGTAAATAAGAGATGTAGAAAAAGAAAACCGTCTATTGACTCAAATTTACGTCAGAAACATGTTTGAAAACAATTTAGCAAACAAGATCTTTAAACGTGCGTTTAGGGCTAAAAAAATAAATAAAAAGAAAAGAAGGCAGAAGGGGAAGAAAAGGAAAAAAAGAAAAATGAATAACGTGACAGGTTTCTTATCAAATCTTCCAAACCCACAAGCCCACTTTTACGCATGGCTACTTGTAGATTGAAGAAATAGCAAGAAAAATGACGTAAACCGCCCGCAACAAAAATAAAATGAACTTCAAACTGACAAAAAGTGTTTTATGCAATTGATCACCGATACCGGTTTCCGACATCAATCACTCGCAATTGCGATAACCGGAATCGATTACGAATCTGTTATTGTTTTGCGGGGAATCGACGTAAATAAGGTTCATTCGATATCGATTCGTCATTCTTCAATTTCAATGCAACAAGCTGGGTTTGGACGTATTTTAATATTGTGCATTTGTAGTATAGGATTGTAATGATTTAAAGAACTATTTTTTTTTTTTTTTTTTTTTTTTTTTTTAATGTCATGCGACGGGTCACATATGACCAATGTAGCAGTTAGTAACCTTAAGCAACATTCCATCCATCTTCTTGCTGTTTGTTATTTCCAATTTAATTCTTTAGACTTTCCTCACATAGTCATCATCATCATCAGTAAGTTTACAATGTTTATATAGAAAAAAATAATCTACCTTCCTACAATCCATGTCATAAAAGACTACCAAAAAGCATCAAGATTTTTTTCTGGCTTCAAAGGCAATTCAGATTACATTGTATCTCCAACTCAACATATTTATTGATACCAACTGCACTTCAATGTTATTTAAAGGTAATTCAACATTGAGAAAATGCTACTTCATTTTTGTTGACTAAACACTAAAAACTCAGCTAGAAAACTTCAGCTTATTAACTTTATTAATATTGGCCCCAAAACTGATCTTAACCCTGTATTATTGGACAACATCACGTAGAAAAATAATTTAAAATGTCAGCAGCAGATGCTGCAGACTATACATTGTTAACCCAACCACGCTCAATACCGCCTAATCGGCATGATTCAAGAGCATAAATTTCAAATTACACCAGAAATTTGACAAAAACACGCCAAGTCTTTATTGCGTTGTATCGGTCTCACATGAAGACACTACCTCTGCATGTAAAAGAAGTTTTTTCAACATCTTTTTCCAAATCGCAGTTAATTACAGCAAAAAACAGTTAGTTAATCCGACTAAAAATATATCTGAATAAAGATTAACTAAAACATTTGGTGAAAACACTAAAATATCAGGCAATTTTACAATTTAACTGTAAATCTAAACAGCAAAAATTAAGGATTTTAAAGTGTCTAAAGGTGAAGCCATTATATAGTCATTTGAGCAGCCTAAAAATAATGCAGTGGACAAACAAGTGGCATGTGTTAGGAATCGAATTCTACATTAAACCGTGATGTCAAAAAATACTACATTTTAGACAGCTTTGATTTCATAAATCTAATATTTACTCTCCCATCTGACCTAAAGTCAATTTAGATGTTTCGATTTACAATGTTATTTCAATTTCAACTAAACGTGTTTAGTTAGCTCAGATTCAACTAAAAATGTCTTGATTTTACAAACTGGAGTAAATAGAAAATAATGAATAGATTTATACAACGCACCTAGCGTTTAATATTCAATTTTAAAAAGGGATCAATAATTTTGAAACAACCTTGTATATTTTACCTCATCTGTTTTGTGACCTACCTTACCTTTTCTACCATTTTACGATGTCATTGTACCTTCGCTTTAAATTGCATCAAATCCTCGTCTGCTAAATTTACTTCTTGCACACGCTATCATTTGGCATAGCAATTTGCAAATGATGAAGACTCAACTCAGTTCTTATGAGCAATGACTTGCAAGCCTAATTGCAAAACTCCTACCCAAACAAATGAAATTACTAATGCTAGAATATTCCAGCCTACAATTTCCATGCAAAGGCGAACCTAAACATAGCAATCTGTCCAATCACCTCCTACATTGATTTTTCATGTGGAGGGGAAGAACATTTATCTAATGCACACGCCATCCATGTCATTCAATAATCTGTTATTTATTTATCTTTTTACCTGCATTCATATTCATATCGGAAGTAAGAACAGAAAACACCGACACATGAAATCGATTTTTCCCTTCCAATGACATTGCATCCTGTTTGCTATAGCCGACCACCTTCATTTTCCAACTTTCCAAACAAATATACTGCAAAGTACCTATCTTCACCGTCAACAAATTCAGAAATTCTCAACTTGTGCAATTTTCTTCACCTTTCAAATTTGGAAATGCCCGGACTAACTATGGTATCAATGAATTTGCATCACGACTTCAGGTTCAAATAGAACAACACGTAATTTCAATAGTGGCATTCACTATAAGTTTTTGTGGGTTTTGAACATCGCTTTCGATATACAAATTTAAAGAAACGATTTTCCAAAAACCACAAAAACTATAAAAACCAAGATATTGAATGCCTCTATTAAGTATACGCATGTGTAAATCGTTTTCTAATTCGTACTAATATAATTTACTTCACAATTTGATGTACCAAAATTTACACTGTTAAAGTACTTTTTTAGTATTTTTGTCCTGCCGTGAAGACTTTTTTTGCAGGTGCTCTTCACAAAACAAACTTCGCATCTTTGTAGATGTAAATTGATTCCTAATTTCTACCGTACGTAGAATTCGAGAATTAGTTTCAGTATGCACATAAACTATACCACAACTTAAACTGCTGCCAGCAATTACTGCAAGTTTCCCTTTAAATTGCAGCTTTTAATTAAAGAAACAGTATTAATATTGATATTGAAAACTTTAAACACAGTTCGACGCCTGCATTGAAGCCAAACACAAACATTTTACATTCACGTCACAAGTTCTGAGCAGTCATGCTGTGATCAACCAAACACTAAATGAGGTGAAAGGGTCTGTCAAACTGGTCAAACCATGCACCTAATTGGCTGTTAACGTCTACATACTGCTGTTGAGCTAATGCCACATTCACAAGATTTCAATTCTTTAAACATTTTACATAATAGAAATTTGCATAGTTTTAGGAACTAACAAGTAAGTTGTGCTCTCAATGTAGATAACTACCAATAAGGTCACGAACAATTAGCAAATGCGATTTCCAACTGCGAAAATCCTTGTTCTTTGTTTTGGTTCGTGCCGTTGGTTTTCTCTCAGCAGCCAAGTTCTTTCGTTCTTTTCTTTTCTTTTCTTTTCTTTCCTTGTCGTTTCTTTCTTACTTACTTACTTTTTCTCGGTTTTTGTTTCGTTGTGTCGTCCCCAATGCTTTCAACAAAGCTGTTGGGATTCTTTATAAATTGATATAGATGAATGCAAAACAAAACAAAACTTTTCATCTTCAGTTTAGAACATCCACAGATATATTGCTTTGCCAAGATATAGCAGTGATGTAGCACTTTGAATCAATTGTTTAAACCTTGTTAATGACTCTTAATGCCATAAAAAGAGAGCGCCCTAGACACCGAAAAAAATACTCACCTTTTTCACTGGTTCCCTGGTACTTCATTAAGACGGCAATTTCCAAAATTTGAAATTCAGCTGGCACAATAACATTCACATTCCGCATACAGATGACAAAATTTTCTTTCGCACGACTAAACATCATCGAAAACCGAAGTTGCCCATCTAACCAAATAAAATAAAAATATTTCTTTCTCCAACATACTTTCCTCATCGCCTTCTCAAACTCTCTAGAGACAGGATAACTAAATGTCTCCAGCATTTCTTTTGCTAATTGCTATTTCATTCGTTTCAAAGAATGAAAACCAGATGACAACTTAATCGTACCATTATTATCTCCAGAAATCATAAATTTGATGGCTTGGAAACAGCAAAATTAATGCTATGTTTAGGGCAAAATGGGTTATTATCTTTCATCTGCAGCTTTTAGTTTCCAGTTCTAGTGTTTAATAAGAAAAGTGAACGCAGCCTTCTAAAAAGAAAGCACAACTAACAATTTCTTTAGGTGAGTATTGCTCTGTTCGTATTAGAACAGAAAACAGAAAAGAAAAGTTTTCTGTACAATTACAAATGAGAACAGAAAATAGATTTTCTTATCCAAAGTTCATATTGATAACAAAATACCCATAATGCACTCATCCAGTCACATTAAGAATCATATTCACAATAGTTTACTTTCTATCGTAGTATAAACTAACAAGACGGAGAAGGGAAGAGAGTACTTTTCAATTGACTACGTCACGGATTTGGACGATATTCAAACCAAACAAATGTCTCTTTACAGTCAATTTAATAATTCAAACTCAGACTCCAGCATTACCAATTAAGATCCAACTAAAGTCAGCTAAACTTTAGTTGATAAGCTCCAAAGCTTCACCGATAGTCAAATGTCAACATCCAGAGGTAAAACCTCCACACCCAATGTGTAAATCACGAACTTCGCTATCTGTATTAAAGTTATACACCGCTCCCACTTTTGTTTTTCCTCCACTTTCTTCACTCCTTATCATATGATCGACTGACCAATAAACATTGCCTGCCAACTGCACATGGGCAAACTTTTTTTTCCCTCCAAGCAACTTTCAGCAACTTCATAAACAATTCAAGCCTAGGTTTCCATGGTTACATACATAGTGCAAAGCAGGGAGTGATCCTTAAAGACAGCTTCCCACTGACGCTCCCACCACAGGTGAGTACAGATGGATTACGAAAACAAGTTATTTGTATTAATCAATTTGGATAAAAATGTTCAGTTCGTCTCTATTGCATAGTTAATGGCAATCGTGAGATTTTATTTAATAACAACTGTCTCCTTGTTCCTGTCAGCGGCATTGAACTGTGTGAATTGAGTTCATGTTCATGTCATTCAATTGCATGTCACAATATCTTCCACATAGTGAATGTGCATATGCCATATACACACGCCCACATACACGCATCAGAAAAGAATATCCATTTTCTAACTCAACGTGGATGTGGTAATGAATAATAAACAACAAAGCTTTATTGGACATCAAATTTTGCTATTTCAAACTTCAAAAGATCAATAATCTGTGGAAAAGTAAGCATCTATCAACATTGTAACTTATAACTTGTAAATTTATTAGTAAATTTACAGTTAATATATGAAAGTATCTCTTCTAATTGACTTCTTTGTTGCTGCAGTTGCCATGGGTTTTATCAGAATTTCGCCTATCCTCTGATGTCATCAACAATGCTATTTTTAGACTTATTTTCAAAGCAGCTCTGTCCTTATATATATTCCCATCTACAAGCTTAATCTGGTTTCACTTTTCAAGCTAGATTAAAAATTCATAGGCAAACACTGTTGGCATATATGACAAACTTGTTTATCATTTGGTAAGGTAGTTAGTTTCAAGTACTGTATTTCATAGCGTAATCATTTAAGATTTAAAAGTCTAACATAAAGCTCCAGTCTTTAATACAGAATCATTTGTCAAGTGCATTTTGACTTTTTCACTCTTGACCTATTATCCTCACTGTATGTGACTGGCTTTTGACATTTCATTACAATGTACTGCAACTGTAAAGTGAGGCAAAACTCAACAAAATTACAGATTTCTGATCTAAACTTGTAAGATGCGACAACTTCGAAAGCAGTCCGAAGTTCAGACCAACGAATCGAAGAAAATCAAAAACTCCCTTCCATTTCCTCTTTGATCATTTCAAGTTTCTCTTCGATCATTTCTTTGCGCCTTTAAATTTTCAGATGATAATTGAAAACACGAACTAATTCCTGTGAAATTTTCCCACCTGTCTACACCTTTTGTCTTCATATCCCAAGCTTACATAATCGCTTGGAAATTCCTTTGTCCCAAAGTATATCAATTTTTGCTTAATTCACCTCTTCCCCAATCTATTTCCCCCATCGCACTCTCTCAGTCGGCAAGATTTCTTCTAAGCTCTGCTTTTCTATTTGAGGTAGTCAAAAGAAGCAGCAAATAAAAGAAACGTTTAGTGAAGCGTTGTTTCTGCGAAGATTCTCTTTTTTCACGGTCGACTGCAAGCAGGAGTGAGGAGGAGGTGACCGGCGAAGACTCGAAATGACCACCGAGCCCAATATCCCATTTCGGAGTCTGAGGCCTGCAAACCACTCGGGCCATGACCGCTCAAATTACCCATAACTCCACTTTCACCACCACCGACACCATAAATCGACACTAGAGCCAATTGACAACCATCTAATTCAATATTTCAAGTGTATACTTGGCTTGGCCCTATCAAATTAATAGATAAGAGAAAAAATTTATTTTGTTTTCGAAAGCCAGCGGGAGAGAAAACGAAAAAAAAAAAAAGTTGTGATTTGTTAATGAATTAATCAGAGAAACGTTTTAAAATCATTATTCACAGAGTTTGTGAATTAGTATTCATTAACCCCGACCATTAGGCTAATAAATTAAACGGATGATAAAATAATACCGAACGAGTTTTCAAAGTCGCTCTGCTTTTACCGAAAAGGTACAGTATGTTAAAGCAGATACGGTAAATTAACAAGTTTAAATTTATACTCTAAAAAAATGAAATTTGAACGATTGGCACAAATATTCCAATTTGGTTTATGATCAAAATTCTTAACATTTACGGTATGGTATTCTCAAAAAGATATTTAGGAATTTAAAAGTAATTCAAATTCACATTTCGTGCATTTATTTTAGTTTTGGTCACTTCTTGTATTAGAGAATCGACAATAGAGCACACTGTAATCCAAACATCTAAAATTGACTTCAAGTCAAATGCAAGACTAAATATTAGATTCATGAAATCAAAGCCGTCTAAAATATAGTATTTTTTGACAGTTTAATGTAGAATTAGATTTCTAACACATGCTACTTGTTTGCCCAGTGCATTCATTTTTATGGCTTCAATTTTAGACACTTTAAAATCCTAAATTTTAGCTGTTTAGATTTACAATGCATGTTAAAATTCAACTAACCACTACTTCAAGAATTTAAGTCACTTAAATCCTATAGTATACAGTTCAAAGAATTAAAATTTAATCCAATTACCTTTGTGATTTCTGATCTATAATTTAACTACCTCTTTTTACATGTAAGCAGGCCTATTTTATTAAATTCTGAAAGCAAAGTGAAATGAGAGTATTGTGACCTTTCTAAATTTCCCTCATTTTATTTACTAAATTTATAAAATAAGACTTACTCTGGTGTTAATGTCAACTGCTAACTTTTATTCTAAATTCTCGAGCTTTACTTGAACCTACTTCATAATTCAAGCAAGGCAAGAGTTGTTGGTGCTCTTCCTGTCCATACCTCACATCTTGAATTTCCGCAATAAAAATTTAATTTTAAATTTTCAAGTCATGAACTTATACTTTACTTTGCTTCTGTCTGTTTGCACTAGCAAAGTGCGTGCAAATAATTTACATTCGGCTATTTATCCAGCTTCGATCAATTCTTCAGAGATGTTTCGACAATTCCAAATGGATTTCAGTTGGTCACGACTCATGATCGCAGATACTGACAACATGTGTACAATTTATCAAAACTGATTGTTAAAGTCCACACCTGAGAGTATTCTTTTTCTATATGCTAAAAATTACAGCACAACTTGAGTATTTGGCATTTACCCAAATTCTCAACGAACAAAAAGCTGTCAACTGACTATTAGTAGCTTCTGTTCTTCCTGCATGTTTACTTTAACTTTTACTGCTAAGTGATATGTTTTTAGACCTGATCTTAGCTCTAAAAATAAGAAAACGATAACTTTCATTTAAAGAGTTTAAACGGTTGTGTCTTGTGTGGATGCCTTAAAATGTGCATTTGTCTTAACGTTACATTGGGGTTGATCGATTCAAACAAGCCTAAGGAATTTAATCTATTTTAGCTTTTATGATTTTTTTGTAATTTTTTAATATTGCGCTGTTTTATAAAATTTTTGTAGTGATTTAATAAATTGAGTTTTGTAATATCATGTGAAAGATTGCATGTGGCTCAAGTGGCCACTGACAGTTTATCATCCATTAATACCGTATACTAGAATTATAGCCAAAATCTAAAGACAAAAGGTGTGAGAATAGCGACGCTTACCATTTGAAAAATAGTAAGGTACAGTATGGTAACGTACTTCAACAAATATGAACATACCGTATTTTCTCAAATAAGCCGCTAATCGCAAATAGAGCCTGGGTTTCAATTAGCGCGTAAAGAAAAAATAAATTTTGTAAATAGCCTGCTGGTCTCAATTATCGCACCCGTGCACTAATTGAAAACCCACAAAATGGAAGATTCGCGATTAGTGCACGAGTGCACTATTCGAATTAAATGCTAACATTTTCCTACCGTGACATATTGATCTACATAAGTTTAAATAAATTTAGAATCATTGTGTATTATAATTCAAATTGTGGGAAAATGTTTGTTAAATAATATCTAATGATGTTTAAATAAATAAATAAAAATTTGAAAAATTATTTTTTTCAATAACCCGTGGGTTGCAAATAAGGCTTGGGTCTCAAATAGGTGTGGGAGAAAATACGGTAAGTACAGTACATTACATTATGGTACATCTTTCTAAAGATGCATTCTTAAACCTTTTTGTCACAAAAAAAATGTACTATACCTTTTTTCTTAGAATGTAGCAGGTAAAAATAATACATCAATTAAAAATTAGTGCCATCCCATATTCATGTACATGCAACATTGTTTAGTGTTGTCTTATCTTCTGTTACGTGATAGGTTACACATTATCACAATAGCCCCAACACCTCTCTGAGCTGGTCTAACATTTTCTTATTTCTTTTACTTCACAAAAGAAGTGATCGTAAATAGATGAAATAAAATAACGCAACCAACTTGCCCACATTACCACTGACACTGACAATAATCCAATGTGACTTTAGAACCGCTTTGAAGAAAAAGACATCTCGATCCCGCCCTTTGCAGAGAAATTAAAAAATCCTCTAGTTGCTATGTAAACTTAAACAAAGACCTCTAATCCTGCTGCAGTCCTAAATTCTTGAATTCTCGAAAAAAGAATGCCTGTGCATGAGAAAAAGAAAAAGGGACCCCATTGATGCTTGAAGCTGACTGGTGCTTGAGTTTAGTTGCCAGCTTTCCTGTTGAGCCTTCAGGTGTGTTTCTTTTTATAACTTGCATGAGCAGCAAAATTAAAGGGACTTAGAGGTAAAGCTCAGAGAAGAGTGCTGCTTAGATTGTTGATATTTACATTAAAATGCCTTAGAGCAGGCGAAATTAATTTACATATTTTAATATTCACTTTATGCATCATTTGGAGCAATTTTTCATACACTTCAATCACGGAATTAAGATGGAATTCATGTTTTTAATTCGTATCTTTCCTCATTAGGAACCTCAACTCACTTTCCTGCAATGTTTCATGAGATTTAAATGATGTTTGATGTTTTCATTTGCACTTTTTTCTATCCCATCATGCATTTATTCCATGCAATTCTAAGTGAAAATTGGGCTCATAAATAAATTAATTTCTTCCTTTACCTCATTTTAATTTTCTCTCTTGTTTTTTGGTCATAAATTTCTCACAAAAAACAAACATAACATGCAACAGCAACAATTGTATACTTCTGGAATAAAAATTTTATCCCTTCCTTTAGAAAATTAATTAAGTTGTACAGTTTTCCTTAAACTCCAACATGGAGTTTGAAGTTGACAATGTCATTTTGTGCAATTTATTGGCAATACCTTTGGCTCATTACTATTTAAATTTTATAAACACAAGAAAGTCCAATAGACTAGATTATTCCAGAATCTCATGATGGCTTTTGGAAATTATATAAACTCCATCTTTATCACATCACCTCAATATCAAACATTTTTATCTTTAACTTCAAACTAATACCAGGTGATATTTGGTAGAGCAGTTCCCTAAAACCAGTACGGTGCTCAATTTCTGGTGTGACCTAATTTTTTGGCTTCTAAATGTGTAATTGGGCAAAAGTAATCATGGGAATCAAATTCCATAGAAAACCCAAGATAAAAAAAAATTTAGGATCTGATATCTCCAGTCTTAGAATATATTTACAGACTTTGGACTTTTAATTTTTCAGTCATCCAGACATTGAAATTCAAAATATTTTTACTTATTCCAAATTAATTCTTCTTTTTAAAGTAGGAGCTTGAAATTGACCACAAAATTTCACATAATCACACACCTGACTTGTATTTCAAAGTAATGATCAAATCATAATTTCCAAGTTCCCAATTACATCTGGTATTTACTTTTAGGAAATGAAATTATGAAAACAATGCCAGGTTACACCTGCTAAGATATTTTCCTGATCACCTCTAATTTCTAGCACACACAATACATCATTTTAGGTACTTAATGATCCATAATTTGCTGGGTATTACAATCACGCAACAATCATGCAATAATTCATGTTTACCTTAATCCAAAATTAACTTTCCAACCGTAATTGTTGTTGGCTGCAACGAATAATCGTTATATTACACTTAATTCATTAATCGAAAGTCTGCAGCCAAATTACAAAAATGACAAACTTAGCGAAAACAAAATCAACAATCAACTTTATAATTTATAACTTACAAAAGCATGGATGAACTTATAATTAGTCATACCTTACACCCGTATGTCATAAATAAATTTACTTGGCGAAGACATCAGCAACAATCAACTTTATATTTATAGCTTAAAAAAATTAATTACTGAACTTATATTTACGCTGTAACACACGGCATTTTCCGCAAACTCTCTAAAAACTTCGATGCTTGCAATTGTCTGAACCTCCCCCTTAGAAAAAATCCTGAGTGACCATGGCAACAAAGTTATGACAGTTTAAGCCACAGTTTCAGCGCTGTATCTTCGATTTTGGAAAAACACTTTTTTCAAAAAAAAAAAATTGCTGGTAAACATCTTTAACACCCTCAAATAATGGCATCTAGTGCCATCTTGCACACTGTGAACAAAAAATAAAATAAAACCCCTGTAGTCAGCACTCTATATTTGCAAAGCCGTAAACAACTTTTATTTCCATGCTTGATGCAACAGACTTAGCCAACCCTAAAAAAAAAAAAAATTAATTTTTCTGATAAAATATTTTCCTTCTGCTCACATTAGTAACCCAATTTAAAAAAAATATTTTTAAAATAAATTATAAGATAAATTTGTATTAAATTTATGGCTACTTTTATTAACTGTCATTGCCAGTCTCGGTTGCACAACAACTGTCTTATGTATATTTTTTCAATTGACTTCACTTATGAATCAAAAATCTAAAAATATAAAATTATGAAGGAAAGAAATGTATAAAAAGTTATTACCTCACAGTTATTCTAAACCCACAAAAGTTTATATCCAACCTTAAAATTTTATGTCACCCACAAAAAAATTCTTCCTCAAGTCAAAAATTCCATTAATCAACACCAGGTTATGACATACTTAACCTGAAAACCAAATTTCCTCATTTCTATCCATCATACAAGCTCCCCAAAAAAAAAAACTTTCATTATCAACTCTTTTTTTATGTTATCCATTCACTTTCATTGCCAATTTTATTTCAATTTACACATGGTAAAAAAAAATATATTTAGCTTCCCTTTAAGCTTTAAAAAGTAAGTTTTCCTTAAAAATAAGGAAAAGTCATTAATAAAAATATATAAAAAAAAAAAAAAAGTTTTTCAACTCAATGTTCATTCACTGCAGCTACACGAACACATTTCCCCTTATTTTATGTGATAAACATTTTTGAAAAATTAAAAACAAACAATTTTTTTTAGCCGTTTATTTTCATGTAAGTCAATATAAAAAATATATAAAAATGTTTAAAATTCCCATGTCACTTAATTATGTGAGAGAATAAGTCTTGTCTGCTGGAAAGTACAACAAACAAAAGTTATTTTCATCGTGAAATAATAAATAAAAGTGAGGAACGAAACCAAGTCATGTTTTAGGCGCCGAGTACTACACTAAACACAACACGCGGCTCTGGCTTTGTCAACAAGCAAAACAACGCGCTCGGATGTGTGAAACAGGCGTCACACCACCCATATTTTCACTTACCCGTTCATTTTACGTTTCACGCTGCTAACGTGGCCACGTTCAGTGTTGGAGTCAGGAAAAGGAGACGAAAAGTCCGTGCGACTGCCACTAACAGCCCCCACAATGTCCAGCCTGGCTCCAAGATGGCAGGAAATGTGAATGACACCGACCTCCGGTGATGGGTTTCGCAATTAATACTCATGGGCGGGATTTAATGACGTCGATCACCCTCATTGGTTGTTCGGAGTGTGATGCAATGCTTTGAGATTTTTAAAGTATGATTTTTTTTTAAAGTGTTTGGCAATAAAAATAGCAGTGGTTTTTATGGTTCAGTGAAAAATTTTTTTACTCTTCTTATTAATATTCAATTTTTAAAATAAAAGAGCTCTTTTTTATTTTTTTTGATTATTTATTCTTCTGAAAATTTCGAGTTTTTAATTATTATTTTTTGAAGTTTTATGCAAAATTTTAATTCTACTTTGTGTACTATTTGTAATAAACAAGACTTATATACTTGGACGATGTTTAATTGTCTTTTAAAACGTATAAACAATTTTGTTCTTTCTGTTTATAGCGTTTACTTCGTTGCCAACAGCGAAATCCAAACTAAAATGTTGAATAAAATTCACTCCGAAAATCTACATTTGTCGAAAGGTCCACAAAAATACATCAAACTGGTCACCAAAAAAACTTGAAATTTACAATTAAGTATTCACTCAGGATTTAAAAATGTGAAATAAATTAATCTACAATTCATCACAAAAAAGCCAAAGAAACAAATGAAATGAAATGAAATGTCCAAAACTCGTCGTTGTTAATCAACACAGCTCAAGATGAGTCGCTCGACGTCGTCCACCTCATCCACGCGACTTTCATCCGGTCGTAAGCGGATTGCCATGAATCGAGTGCGGGCCTCACGTCAAGAATCGTGAAGTGGCCGGTTTCTGGATTCACCGGACCTCCATCGTAATAATCGATGATGTAACGCACTTCTTTCCCACACCTGTCGACGATCCAGTCGTGACGATCAAAC
This sequence comes from Geophilus truncorum, assembly GCA_034695745.1. Classification (NCBI taxonomy): domain Eukaryota; kingdom Metazoa; phylum Arthropoda; class Chilopoda; order Geophilomorpha; family Geophilidae; genus Geophilus; species Geophilus truncorum. Next base: position 1,402 of record JAQFZP010000010.1, on the reverse strand, counting down.
GGCAGTTCGTAGCTATAAATTAAAAAATATATAAATTAAATTGAAATTTGCTTCTGGTTGCTTAAAATTTACCCCAACCACGACCGGATTCTGGCTCTGGGCGAATATTCTTTCGCTTTGCCGCCAAAGCGCTTTAATTTCGGTGACAAGCATTCTCTGAAAATAAAAAAAAAATGATGATTTTTAGCTAATTTGTCATCATCATTTGACTTTCATACGTTTGTAATTTTTTCAAACATTTTTTGTATTTTTAAATAGATATTAAAACACTATAAATCATTATTTTTTTAATTACTGTTAAAATCTCTTATATTTTCTATGTTTTAGATCAATAATTCTCAAATATTTCTTTAAAAAAGCAAAATTTGTAGAAAAAAATTCAATTTTCGATACGTATTGTGAGATGTTTTCAATTTTCTGTCATAAACTAATCTTAAAACTAAACAAAATCACTACTTTTTCACTAGATGAGTTCGTTTCTTATTTGCACTTGTGGAAATAAAGTTAAAATTAGTCTAAAACAAGATTTAGACATTTTTGGCGCTCATTTCTTTCAAGTTAGATCGAGAAAAATGAGTATTTTACGCATGTGAAAGTAAACGAACCCACCTAGTGATGACAAATCTTAGACATTAATCTAAGATTACAGATATTTACCAAGAAACAACCGTTTAAGTCGTATCATATTGACTACAAATTCCCAATTTAAAAACCTGATAAAAATATTATTCACGTTGCATGAAGTGCCTCCCATTTCAGAACTTCTCGCCACGCCAATTCATTGTTCACGTTATGAATTCGCACGATGTGAGCCATGTCGTCAGAGTTAATGTCGCTAGTTTGCCACCGCCAGCCTTTTCGCAGCATTGCGTTCCAGAACATCTAGTACAAATACCAAAATTTTAACTGCAAATTTGGAAATTTCTTACCAACATTTACCTGCTGCGAGGGATAAACCCAAGTATCATCAGTGCCAGCTCTGGGAATATTAGATAACTCCCTTTCTGTCGGTAAAGAGAACGGTTGACCCTGACTCGGGCGTTGGTTGGGCGCGGGCATCTATAGAATGAGAAAATTCCAATAAGTAATTTTAAAATATTTAAAAATATTTTTTTCGAATGTTGCAAACCATGTTGTCTGTGTTGAATTCGTCACCCGACCCTAGTTGTTGTCCTTTGGCCATGTGTATGGGGCATCCACTCGCAACTTGACCGCTCGATTCGTATTTTTGGTAGGATTTGTTCATTGGACATTGTGAGGCAGCGTGTTGATAATTTGGGCTAAATTTTGAGTCGTTTGGTTTGTTACCGTGAATGAGATCGGTTGCTGTAGAATGAGCTGTTGCTGCTGTGGAAATGTTGGCTCCCATTTTGCTTTTTTGATTTTGAGTTCCAGTTCCAGC